>JAJJMC010008078.1:4707658-4850302 GCA_023531435.1 Papaver californicum | reverse complement strand
AAACCTAAATTTTATATTTATTACTCCTCTACCAAATCATAAACTACGTTAATTTGTTTCTTAACTATGTTTCTGAATAGTGAATACTAGCATTAGCAAGAACATGCAAACAAGGAATCAAGTACTTACCAGTCACAACAATACTTTCACCAGGAGCAAGTATACCACCAGGCGGGCGCATGAAGCAACTTTTAGGGGCATTTGTTTGAAACTAAAGACTCAAAACAGCCAAAAATTAGGCGCCTAGATTGTTATTCGCTAACAAGACCGTAGCTGGAATAACGAATAGCAAATATGTACTAAATCACTAGAGACACAGCTTAAACATGATCCATAGACACTCTCATACCTTGAAAGCTGCATGAGACCTGCTAGTGTTTTTAATCCTTATTGCACTTCTCACTTGTTTACCAGGTTCATCTTCAATATTTACAAAGTATCCATAAATAAATTAGCAATTAAACTAAAAACAAAATAAACACGCACTTAAAATCAACAATTTTGACAAACCCAATCTCAAAAGTTCACAAAGGAAAAAGAAATGAATGAGTGTAAGAAATGAAATAAAACCAAACAAAACATACAGGGGAAGTAAAGCTTGTTAGCTGGATCAAGACGAAGCCTGCGCCTAGTAGGAAGAAGAGATCTTGCTACAGAAGAAACAGTATTCATAGAATGAGTTCCTTGATCAGTTTGTTGCTGGTTCTGATTATGTTGTTGACGATTTCGTGAAGTCAACGAACTTGAAGTAGTAGTATAAGAAGATGAAGATGAGGAATTACCAGGTAGCCAGAAAGGCATTTTGCAGAGATTCCAAACCTTTTCTTCACTTGAAGGAGGTTTTCCATTAACTACTTCCATTTTCAATTTTATTTTGTTCGTTTTTGCCGGCCGGAATCTGACCCACAACACACCTACTTTTAACGCGGTTTTTGTTACACCATCATTATACGATTTAACTTTTTTACTGGGATCGGATTTGAAACTAAAAATCTGAAGAGATTTTGTCTCTCTTTTCTTTTGTTCGATGGAGTTGTGTTGTTTATTTTCTCTTTCTCTCTGTCTGCATTGGAGATGGAGATGGAGATGGAGATGATGGGAGTGAGACGGGTTGGATTTTAAAGAGAGTAATTCACTTCAATTAATAACTTTAGTTCAGGTCCGGTGTTTTCAAATGTCAGAATTCAGTAAGACTTCTCTTCTTCGGTCTCCTTCCTATCTTGTCTCGGTGTAAATAGTCTTCTCTTTACGTTTTTTAATATGCTATTTTAAGTTTGACAAAGTTAGGTGTGATACCACGGGAATTTCACCGTATCATTTTGCAGCGTGCTTTGCGCTTTTATGTCTAACTTGTCCGACTCATCACGGTCAGTTCCGTTATGCTTAAAAAATAGCAGGGCACAAAAGGAGTGTGTTATGCTATATATTCTGGTTTTAACTTTGTTCTCAATGATGTTTATTCTCCATGTGATTTTAGAAGGGAAGAGTTGTGGTCGGATCTACCATCTTTATTCAATTGGACTTCAGATCCAGTGTATTTGCTGCTAATTTTAATTAAGTGGAATGAGCTAGAGAGAAACAAGCATGTTGGTTAAGCTCAGAGTTAGAAGGTATACTAAGAGCAATTAGCAACTCTTGTGGCCCTTGGCTAATAGGAGGCGGAAACACATTCCTGTCTAAATAGTACTCCGTGGAAACCAGGTATCCGCTTTAGCCAAAAGATTGACCTTGACCGGCGGTAATCAGGTTTCCGGCGAGAGGTTTATAAGTTATAAAAAACGTGCGGATTTCCCTTCAATTTTAATTCTCCTCCACCTTGTTCATCATAACTCCCCACATAGAAACTTTTATCCGTTATTGATGTTGAAGGTGTTGTAGTGGAGCTTTAGCATGAAATTAAAAAGGTTTGTTCTATATTCAAAGGAGATTTATTGTGTTTTTCAATTTTAAATTTTCATCCAAAAATAAGTTAAATGTTAGTAATCATAATTCTACGGTTTAAAATGTAATTTTATTCGATAATCATGATATTCTTGATCTATAGTTGATTAATTTGGCATGTATAACTAAATCATAACATTGAACATACTAATAGTTAGAAACCTATGATTATAACTAGTTGTGCGATGTATTTGGGATGAATTTTTCTAGTATTGATTTAGTTTTGGTATTAAATGTTGAATGCATTGAATTGAAACTAAATTGTTGTAGAAAGGTACAATATGAGTATCTTTCTATAACATTGAACATACTAATAGTTAGAAACCTATGATTCTAACTAGTTATGCGATGTATTTGGGATGAATTTTTCTCACATATCCTTTGTGCCTATGTGAGATTCAACTATGGAATTGATTTGGACAGTTCGAGTGATGAAGAAATGTTATATTGTTTCAACAAATGTTACTGGATGTTCGTGGGTGTATTATTCGTCAACTAGTGCCAAGGGAAGTACAAAGACGACAACGACTTGACGAGATCGAGTGAGGCATGATACAATAATGATGGATGATTATTTTAACGATGGAGGTACTTTTACTCAGGGACAATTCAAACAACGTCTAGGTATGAAGCAAGATTTGTTCCATAAAGTATTAGAAAGAAATCGTCAAGTGGATCAAGAATGGCATCAACGTCCTGATTTTACTGGTACTATGGGTCATTCTCCTCATATGAAAATGGTTGTTGTGATAACATGTTTGTGCAAAAGTACCACTACATGATAACATCGATGATTACACTCAAATGGGAGTTACAACAATATATTATTACTTAGAGAGATTTTGCCACATAATATACCATACTTTTTCCAAAAGAAGATATCTGGATATCTGCGACAACCTACTCAAGAAGATACAAGAAGTTTGCTAGCGAAGAATGCCTAAAGAGGATTTTCAGGAAATCTTTGGGGGAACTTTGTCTTTAAAAACTGATCGCATGCATCAAATTCAAATTATCTTCCTTTTAATTGAGAGATGTTTGTTAGCCTCTGCTGCAATATTCAAACATTAAAATTAGTGTTTATTAGTTGGAAGATAAATAAATTAAAATATCAAAAAGTAATTGGATGAAGATTTACAAGTATTTCAGTTGTCACTACTTCGGGACATTTGCACTTGGTGAAAATGCTTGCTTGAAGGGATATAATATATGTTACTATTTCTTGGATTACCACATGCTTATCACATATGTTTTTCATTGTTCTGGCACGAATTTCCATAATCTCTTTTATAATAGTGCTAGACTCGGTTCCAGAAGGTATCAGTTGGTAATGCTTCATCTGGACTTCCGGATGACATGTTTGTGTGACCTAAGTTTTGATGATAACTAAATATTATGATGAATCATAACTTTCCATAGAAATTGAAGATATTTTCAACGTATTGAGTAGGGGAAGTTAATTTTTATGAGTAAAAAAAGTTAGTATGATTGTAAAAAATCAACCAAAAAGGATTTGCTCAAAAAATAAAAAATATTTTTTGTTGTTTTTAAACGATTTGAATATTAGAAGAGGAAAAATCACAATGGCTGGAAATTTTTTAAAAAAAATGTTGAGATCCAACGGTCGAGAAGACAGAGAATGTCAAATAGAAGGCCAAGATCGAGTGTTATAGGAGTGTGAGAAAAAAAATGGTCAAAAAAATATCCAGATTCTAGGAGAAAACATTCCCCAATATAGGCGGAAACCAGGTTTCCACAGCATGTGAATTCTATGTTGTCGTAAGCTAAACCATGGCTTACTACAACTACATATGTATAGTTGTGGTAAGCCATGGATTAGCTAACTACTACAATCTAGCTACCATAGTAGTTTCCTATTGCTAAATTGTGGCGAATTTCGCTAACGAAGCAAACCATAGTGTTTGCTCTAATGATTTTATTTTTGAATAAATTGGTTGATCTTCCTTTAAACGGAGGAGCTTACATTTGAAGTAATAAGCAAGAAAATCATCTTCTTTGTAGGTTAAACGAATTTCTAATTTGCCAAGCTCTTGAGAAGGAATCATGTTCAGCAACTCAAAATACTTTGGTTAGATTCATAAATCTAACCCTAATCTTTGGTTGCATGAATTGGAACCTATTATCAAAAGTAAACTTTAATTCAAGGTAGAAAATCGTTGGATTTTTCATATGATTTTTTGAAAGAATGTTGAAACTTGGTGGTAAACACTAAGTGTTATAGGCTAACTCACATATATTTCTTCTTTGTGAAGTGGTGAAATTCTTGTAGAATTATTTTTTATCTTTCTATGGTATTTGCTTGGTGTTTCTTGACTATGCCAGAAGTTTTCTTTGGAAATGAAGAAGAACAAAGAAATGCCAACTTTGGAACTTGTTTCCATTTGCAATCTAGTGGAATGTGTGGCTTGAAAGGAATAAAAAAGTATTTATATGAAAGTATAGAACTAATTGATGATACTAAATGTACTTTTTCATAATTGATTTATTGTTTCAAAAACCTTTTATGGTTATTCTCTAGACTTGGCGATCACAAACTGGCATGTTATTCTTGTGTAAGATGCTAGTTTGATCCTCTTATAACTTTGTGATGATTTTTTTCACTTCTTTGTTGAGCAGACTGATTTTATATTAAATCTTGCCCCTGTCTGCGTTAAAAAACTTAAATTTGAATTTATTTTTGAAAAATTCAAAACTTGAGAGTAATCTCTTTTAAAAAATAATAATAAAGCTTAGAGACATTTGAGTCTTTAAAATAAAGTGAGACAACTCTAGTTGCAAACACTGAAAGACTAAATTTAACATCCCAAAAATTTCTAAAGTCAGGAATGGCTCCATTCTAAGGGTAGAGATTGTAACATCCCATATTCGGCGGTGGTTGGCTGGATGGAATATATCTAATGATATACCTCAAACTAATACCGAAGCCTTTTCAGCAAAATTGGCTTTCGAGTTAGAAATAATTACGCAGTTAAGCGTACTGGGTCAGGAGCAATCCAAAGGTGGGAACCTTCCGGTAAACTATTGTTGGATGAATGCATCATGATAAATGCATATTTTACATGTTTTGAACATCAATTTCATACTAGTATTTGCTAGATTTCTTGTGAATTATTGTATATTACGTTTGTTTTATAGTTTGTGTCTTTTATTAGACGAATCATCCAAAAACGAGCTACAAAGTGTTAAAATGTGCGAGAAAATAAGTGTTACAAGTGAAGAAGAGCCAAAGATCAGGTGGAGAATTATTCATAACCAGGATTTCTTGTCATCATCACGTAGATAATGAAGATATAAAGCAAATGTGAAAGAACAGAGTCATTCCGACTTCGTATGAGAAAGTTATTATGGGAGAAAAGAGGAGTTTAGCTTGTCGGTTTCACGGAACTGACCATTAAGCAAGTTTTATGGGACGCTTCTAATAGTTTTTGGAGATATACTACACACATATGTAGACCTAGGTTTTACACAACAAAAAGAGAGAAGAAATATTTTCTTTCATATTCTAGGGTTTACCCCTTTAAGGGGAAACCATGTTATTTCTTTTTCTTTCTTCTGTCATGAGTATCTAGTTTTTATTGATTATGGATAAATTCAATGTTCTAAGCGTGAATCATTATTAGTTAATACAAGTTTGTTTGAAGTTATTATCATTATCGTTTGTTTTCACTTTATATAGGGTTTATGATTTATTTCTTGGATTGTTTGGAATGCACGCTAGATTAATCTATTGATCATTCTATTGCTAGTATAGAGTTGAGTGATCCGTAATTCTCGATCATCTCCTACACAAGTAGAAAACGTGAGACCTTGCAGAGGGATTTTGTGAACTAATCGTGTATGAAGACAACATTAGTAAGTCAACTGAGCGTACTAAGTTCATTTGTTGGGATCAAACCTAAATTCATAAAGCCTAAAGCGTTCGATTGAGTTACATCTTGTAAGCTAACCTCAAGGTGGCTCGGTTGGATAAAATCCGGTGACTAAGCGTACCTCTTATCCGGTGATATAAGGAGTTTTAGGAATAACAAAGCGCACCTGCTATTCTATGGTTGGTGATAATTTATTTTAACAAAAGATAAATAAGTATACTACTCGCATCAACGTTTGGTAATGGCGAAGGACTCCCTAATCATCTCTTTCTTATTATCTTTTTATTATTATTATCTTTAATTAATTTACAAAGCCCCATTTTCAGTATTTATTCTAGTTTTTCTAATCTAAATAACATCTCAATTACACAGCTCTCTGTGGGAACGATCCTTACTACCGTTATATTATTATTTAATTAGTGAGAAGTATCTTGATTAATTTGTTGCACTCACGACACGCATCAAATTTTGGCGCAGCTGCCGGGGAGCAGTGGTTAATTGATTTTTTGTTTGTTTTAGCAGTTTAGATATTTTCAGGTTTTTTCTTTAATGTTTTCAGATTTTAGGTTTTCGTGGTGTTAACAACTATTTGAAGGTGTTATCCGCTCGTCAAAAGGGAGAGGTAAATTCTGAAAACGGGTTGTGGTTATCACTTTTATTTTTGTTTATATTTTTTCTTTATTCGTGTAAGTCGTCATGTTTCCTTATGTAAATAACATGTAAGGTGCACAAGATCAATCATATAACAGTGGTAATTAATACGATTTTCAATCTCAGTCTTGTGACAACTACCAACCATACCAGGGGTATAACCAAAACTAATCTTTTGGCTATGGTCAATATTCTACGGAACCTTATGGTTATTCTCATACATGCCAGCAACCTTACAGTGGGTATGTAAGTGAATAACCACAGAATGGGATGATAGTTATACTTCTAATCAGTTGTTTTTTAGTAATGTGCATATGTCAGAAAGTTTGGAACTAAAAACTTATGATATCATATCCAGACCCATTCCTATTGCTCATATTTTTGACCGTTCACCCATTCAAAGGGAAGAGATGTGGTCTAGAGATTATATTGTGTGTAATGGTAGAAAACGTGTTAGCATCAAAAAACTCTCTAAGCAAGACGATCAACTGGAAGAAGATGGAGCATCAGAAAAGTATCTTCAGGAAATTAACTGGGTAATACAAATAGAACTCCAACTTCATTGGGATATTGATGATTATGAGGTTGACCTTGATTCTGAAGATGATAAACCATAGGAAAGTTCTTGCAAAAATGATGGAATTATTCCAACTCCGGATCATAATAACAATCATTCGTCTATTCAAAATGAGGAGACTAGATATGACATAACTATTGTTAGGTGTAACGTACTCAAACCAAGATCTTAGCATTTGCACCGATGAACTAGACTTCCTAGGAGAAGACTTCGATTCTGATGATGAAATTTTTAAATAAATGGTGATTGAGAATGAGACTACATTGATTGATTTCATGGAAGACCCAATTGAGCTTACCAAGGATTATAAAGATGCTGAGATTTCGATTGAAGCAAAATCTGACGAAGATTGGTTTTTAAAAAGTTTGATTGAGGACCACGACATACATGAGGTAAATAATTCACTAAATTTCTTTAAGAATGATAAGGATTCCATAATACAAAAGATCGTGAAAGTTTTGTCTAATTTTTTACATACCTCTATATTTTTCGATCCTCCCTCAATCGAAATAGTTCCCTAAAAAGTTGTTAACCCGATTTTTAAGGATCGACCTCACTTAGGGTTGGGTGTATGTGCTATTAAAATCCTTAAGAATTATTTTACTTCTAACTATCTACTACTAGATGTGTTTGATTCTAACATTGTGCAGGTTCACCGAGAGGAACCCAAAGAAGTTCCCAAATTATATGTTCTTTATACACTTCCAAGTGTAAAAAAGACTAAATGTGGGGGAAACTTCCATAAAATAACAATTTCACTATTTATATCTGATGCTAACATTTTTATGAAGTTGTTATTAGAATTACATATTGTTTTCTGGGTGGATCCCAAGATTTTCAGATTGTTGGTTTATGGGCGCTAACCAGAGGTCAGATTGAGGACGTTAAACTAAGCGTTGATAGGAGGCAACCTATTGGTTTTGTATTTTTATATTTGTATTTTTATTTTTATTTTCATATCATATTAGGAATTTCCCATCTTGATTTTACATTAGAGGAGTCAATTTACATTGAGGACAATGTAAAGTTTAAGTGTGGGGGAGTGGTTAAGCATATAGATTTTAGTATTTGCTTTTGTAAGATTTTTAAACTTTTTGTACATATTTGCATGAAAAACTCTAACTTTTAGATATTTTAGAGTCACTTAGTATACTTCTAGCTACGTTTACATACGGAATTCTTACAGAAATAACTGAACTTAGAAATATTAGAGAACTGCATTCGGGTTGCTTAGTAGTTGAGAGGCTAGAGATGACAAAAAGGGACTTAAACCGCCGGTAGAGAATACAGTATTAGAGAAGTTGATCATTCAATATCCATGAATGAGGTACCAAACCTTCAATTCTTTGTAACTGTCTAAATTGCCCGTTTACAATGTGTCATTATACGCAAATCCTGGGTAGAACGATGAGCTATCTAACATCGCACCAATTTCAACACTACTTTATGATGTCTTGAGTGGTAATTCTATCAATCACGAGGGTGCCATCAGAATTGCTAACTTAGAACATCTCTTGTAATCTTGTTTGCAGTTAGCATTGTTCTCTCTCGACAACAACAGGTCCATAGAAACATATCATCATCAACAAGCGAAGCTTCACAAATTAGAAGGAGAGTTGAAGACGTTCAAGGTTTACAAGCAACAGTACAAGGAAGAGCAAATTTCAAATTCAAGTGAAACAACAAGACAAAGAGCAAAATTCTATATACATGTTGAAGATTTATGGAAAAGAGTGAAAGAAATCAAAAGATGAGAGTTAATGAAGTTTATGATATCGAGATAATACAAGTTGTGAAGAAGTAAGTGGTAAAGTCTTTATCCCACGGCTATAGTAGTTCATTGTTTATTTCATCTTATTTTGCAGTTTGTATTTTATTTTGAAAACAAAATTAATTAAAAAAAATACAAGAGAATTTTTTTATTGCTTTAGTGTGTATTCATTTTAATAAAGCCGCGGGGAAGAAGAAATTTATGTAGAAGTTTCAAGCAACATGTAATATGAGGGAAACAGTTACAATTTTCAAGGTTCTACGAAGTTCGAGAATTCATCATCAACAGTTGAAGATCGAAGATCGGCGACGTTTCTATTGGATGTTGTGAGAATGGTGCTAATTGTAGATCGGGTGAGAAGGGTCTAGAAGATCCCCCCGCTAACCCGAGCGAGCATTCAAATATTTGTCCTACATTCATTCATGAAGGTACTTCTAATGGATTGAAGACCATATGAACAGGCGTTTCGTCTTGTAAATATGACATATCTTGTCTAGGATTTTTTTTTAGAAATGATACCTTTATTCCCATGTCTTCCAGCAACTTTATCCCTACTTTGATTTCAAGTTTCTGTGAAATATATACACAAATATTTCTGGATTATAACTGGAACCCCCCTTTTTCTGGGTCCATGTGGTTGATTTCTTTTCTTAGAGGTCATTAAAAAAAAGTTCTTTTTCATCCCACGTTTCTATGGGATAACATCTTCATATAATTCAAAAGGTTTTCTTTTCCTTCCCACCATTCAACATGTGCAGGATTTCTATCTTCACTCCTTCCTGCACACATGAGAACCATAAAATACGTCTTTTGAGTGCAAGTTCATAAAACCCTACTGGTGAGGCAGAAGTCGAAACATTCGATCGCTCTCGAACTTGGATTCTTTCATATGGTTGGTTTTCTCATAACTCAAGAGTTAAGCATGAGAATAATGATCTTTGGAATTTCTAACTTCTTATTATTAGTGTGCAGAAACTTTATGTCCTCATAGCTCTTTGGATGCTTGTGACTTTGAAGTTGGAATGTAGGTTTTATGGGTATACCACTTGTAAACCCTCACAAGACTATAACTCGTCCTTTAGGGACACCTAATGTTTTAAAGACTTGCTACACATGTGTAACCGTGTCCTCAACGAAAGAGAATTGTATTTTAGTTTAGTTATTGATTAGTGTAGTTTAGTTTTCTCGAGAACTAGCAAAAGCTAAGTGTGGGGGAATTTAATAAGTGCATATTTTACATGTTTTGAGTATAAATTTCATACTAGTATTTGCTAGATTTCTTGTGAATTATTGTATATTACGTTTGTTTTATAGTTTATGTCTTTTATTAGGTGAATCATCCAAAAAGGAGCTACAAAGTGTTAGAATGTGCGAGAAAATAAGTGTTACAAGTGAAGAAGAGTCAAAGTTTAGGTGGAAATTATTCATATCCAGGATTTCTTGGCGTGAGCCTTGGCGTGACCATTGGCGCGAGCTTTGGCGTGAGCCTTGGTGCGACCCTTGGTGCGACCATTGGCGCGCCCCTTGGTGCGACCATTGGTGTGAACATTGGTGCGACCATTGGCGTGAGCTCGGCGTGTGCCTGCGTGTACCCATCAAAGATCCAACGGTTTTAGATTTTAAAATTATTACAATAAATAATTTCTACCATTTTATATTAATGGATATTAAATCAAATTAATTCAAAATATCTTTTAAGTAAAGTTTTCGAATTAAATTATTTGAATTAAATATTTCTTACCGTTTGAAAAATGAAAAGTCTTCTTCTAAAACAAAATTCATTTTCAATCACCCCAGACGCAGCTACTATCTTGTCGTCTTTTCCCCTCTTCCTGCTTTGTTTTGAGCACGTAGATAAAAAAATTTCTTTCTTATTCTGCTGTTAAGTTCGCAACGGGCCAACGAGTTTTTGCTAGCTCGGTTGGTATCAGGTGGTTTTATCTTGGATTCGATTTGTCCTCACTAATGGTATAGCAACACTCTTTCTAGAGGTGTACCCGACAAATATCGAGTTAAGGGAAGTCTGTTGAACATGCGACTCCATCTTTTGTGTGTGTGTGATTGTCTGAAGTGTGCTGTTTTGTTCTAACAGTTAATCTCTTTCAAGTTTCTGTTTGGTTTGCTTACTGTTACAAGAATATTCTCCAACATTCTTAACTCGATATCTTGTTTAATTTGCAAATTTTACTTCTGTAACAATGGTGAAGACTGATGTTGATAAACCTCAGAAATTTTCTGGAAAGGACTTCAAGAGATGGCAGTAAAAAATGTTATTTTTCCTGAGTTTCCACATGCTAGATGATATGGTTCTGAAGCCGTTTGATGAGTCTCTGAATGAACCTGAAAAATCACAGGACTTAGAAAGTTGTAAGAGAAGTAATTATATGGCCAAAAATCATATCTTAAACTGCCTAGAAGATGCTTTATATGATTTTTACAATGCTAAGGATAATTTTAATGCTTACAATTTATGGACTGCACTACAAGATAAATATGAAGCAGAAACAACAGGAAGTAAAAAATTCCTGGTTGCACGTTTTCTGGAATATAAAATGATGAACGATAAATCAGTGGTTGATCAGTTTCTGGAGCTGCAAAAATTTATTAATGAAATAATTGCTGAAGGAATGGTTATTGACGAAACATTTCAAGTTTCTGCTGTTATTGAAAAATTGCCAAATTCCTGGGCTGAATACAAGAGAAGACTAAGGCATCAAACTGGTGAAATTTCCATGGTAAAATTGGGCAAGAAAATCCAAGTTGAAGAATTGCTGTGTTCAAAGGACAAGAATGTTTCTTCTGCAAGAGACATGTCAAACAAAGCTCACGTTCTCGAACACAAATTTTCTACTCTAAGTCTAGACCACAACAAGCGCAAGCCTGGCCCACAAAGAAAAGGTATCTTTCAAAAACCAAAATCTGCTATTGGTAAAATTAAGGGAGCATGTTATGTTTGTGGTGTGTCTGGCCATATGGCAATTCATTGTAGAAAACGCAAAGATGCGAATTTTAAGAAAACAAATGTAAATTTAGTTGAAAGTAGTAAAAATGAGTTTTCTGGCACGGTGTCTGAGGTTAACTTAGTTACCAATGTGAGAGATTGGTGGATAGACTCTGGAGCTACCAAACATGTCTGCGGAAGTAAAGACATGTTCACCTCCTATCAGACGGTAGGAGAAGGAGAAAAACTCTATATGGGTAATTCATATGCAGCACAGGTTGCAGGAAAAGGAAAAATTTCGCTGAAGCTCTCTTCTGGGAAAATCCTCACATTGAATGAAGTTTTACACGTACCAGACATCTGCAAGAATCTCGTTTCAAGTGGTGTGCTAGATGATAAGGGAGATTGTATTTGAGTCTGGGAAAGTGATTATCACTAAGGGAAAGGATTTTGTGGGAAAGGGCTATAAGGATGAAGGCCTATACAAATTATCTGTAACCTCTGTTGAAGTTAATATAGTTGATTCTTCTTATGTTGTTGTCTCATTGAATATCTGGCATGGTAAACTTGGTCATGTAAATTATAATTCAATGAACAAATTGGAAAACTATGGCTGCATTCCAAAATTAAATTTGGAATATGAACATAAATATGAAGTTTGTGTAGAATCAAAATATGCAAATAAGCCCTTTAAGAAAAATGTCCACAGAAATTCTAATCCCTTAGAGTTAATTCACTCAGACTTAGTTGATATGAAATCAATCCAAACCAAAGGTGGTAAAAAATGGTTTGTCAATTTTAAAAATGACTGTACTAGATACTGTCATATATACTTGCTTAAAGGAAAAGATGATGCTTTAGAAGCATTTAAATTATATAAATTAAAAGTAGAAAACCAATTGAACACCATAATTAAAACCATTAGATCTGACCGTGGGAGTGAATATGTAATCCCTATAGGAGACTTTTGTGCACAACATGGCATTATTCATGAGGTAACTCCTCCTTATTCACCACAATCTAATGGAGTGGCTGAACGGAAAAACCGAACCCTTAAGGAGATGATGAATGCCATGTTAATCACTTCAGGACTACCGGCGAACTTGTGGGGGAGGCCGTCCTCTCAGCTTGCTATATCCTGAACAGAGTGCCCCTTAAAGGATCAGTCAAATAACTGTATGAATTACGGAAAGGCAAACAACCCTCTTATGGATACCTCAAAGTGTGGGGGTGTTTAGACAAGGTCTCTATTCCTCCACCTAAGAGGACTAAAATAGGACCTAAAACAGTTGATTGTGTCTTCATAGGATATCCCGAACACACCACTGCTTATAGGTTTATGGTTGTGAGTTCTGAAAACTCAGAAATTAGTGTGAACACCATTATGGAATCTAGGGATGCTACATTTTTTGAAAATGTGTTTCCGTTGAAATCTGAATCTCGCATGATATGTGATGATCCCCTAGATGTCTCTTCTTCTAGCCATATTTTACCGATAGAAGAAGATGAACCTGTTTATGAACCTAGAAGAGGCAAAAGACTTAGAATAGAAAAATCTTTTGGGACAGACTTCATAACCTGTTTAGTTGAAACTGATCCACAAACCTATAAAGAGGCCATGACTTCGTCTGAATCTCCATGGTGGAAAGAATCCACTATTAGTGAGATGGATTCTATTATTCAGAATGAAACCTGGGAGATAGTAGATTTACCTCCAGGGTGCAAACCCATAGGTTGTAAATGGATCTTCAAGAGAAAACGTAAGGTAGATGGAACTGTGGAAAAGTATAAAGCTAGACTAGTAGCTAAGGGCTATAAACAAATAGAAGGTGTAGATTTCTTTGACACTTATTCACCTGTCACTAGAATTACTTCCATTAGGATGCTAATTGCAACCGCTGCAATTCATAACCTAGAAATACATCAAATGGATGTAAAAACTGCGTTCCTAAATGGTGAATTAGATGAAGAAATTTATATGGACCAACCCGAAGGTTTTGAAGTGAAGGGTTATGAAAACAAAGTGTGTAGACTTAAAAAGTCTTTATATGGCTTGAAACAAGCACCGAAACAATGGCATGAAAAATTTGATCATGTAATGTTCTCTAGTGGATTTAAAATAAATGAAGCTGACAAATGTGTGTACAATAAATCTATCAATGATGCCTGTGTGATTGTATGCTTGTATGTTGATGATATGCTTATACTTGGTACAAACTTAGAAATCATTAATTCCACTAAGAACATGTTGAGTGAGAACTTTGACATGAAAGACTTAGGTCCTGCTGATGTAATCCTAGGGATGAAAATTAGAAAGGAGTCTAATGGATTCAGTCTTAGTCAATCTCATTATGTTGAATCAGTTCTTAAGAAATTTAACCAGTTTGATAGTAAACCAGCAAGTACTCTATTTGACCCTTCTTGCAAACTCAAGAAAAACAAATACAATGGAATCTCGCAACTTAAATATTCACGTGTCATAGGTAGTCTGATGTATTTAATGAACTGCACAAGACCAGAAATTTCCTACGTTGTGAGTAGACTGAGTAGGTATACTTGTAATCCGGGACATGAGCATTGGGATGCACTTTTCAGAGTGTTGAGGTATCTTAAGTACACTTTAAACTACCGTTTGAGTTATGAAAGACACTCGTTGTTCTTGAAGGATACTGTGATGCAAACTGGATAGCAGACTCAGAGGAGTCTAAATCTACGAGTGGATACGTTTTCACTCTAAGATGTGGATCAGTATCTTGGAAGAGTTCCAATCAGACCTGTATCGCTCGGTCCACTATGGAATCCGAGTTTATTGCGTTAGATAAAGCAGGAGAGGAATCCGCTTGGCTAAGATGCTTTTTAGAAGACATTCCTCCCTGGCATAGGCCTGTGCCAGCTATATCTATACACTGCGATTGTCAAGCTGCAATAGCTAATGCTAAAAATAACAATTATAATGGAAAATCCATTTATATTCGGAGAAGACACAATTCTCTAAAACAACAAATCTCGAATGACGTCATTTCTATTGACTTTGTGAGGTCTAAGGAGAATATCGCGGACCCTTTGACGAAAGGCTTGTCCAAGGAGATAGTTAGTAATGCATCGAGGGGGATGGGACTTAAGCTCATCAACTAAAACTTCCCATGAAGGATACTCAACCTTCCTGACTTGAGATCCCAAGATCAAGGTTTTGAATGAGACAACTAATTTGTGGCAGGTAAAAATTAAACACTATCAGAGAATTATTTTCTCTGTCCCTTCCCTATGGTGTAGACGTGATAGTGTGACTGCATGTGATGATGACTTATAGTAAAGTCTTAATGAGTTCTATAGTTTCAATTTAAGATTGAAACGGGGTGTAGCAGTTAACACTCTTGATAGAACTCACCTATCTGAATGAGGAAGTGGGTCGCTTCCTATAAGAATTGAGCTGATTCTCTAGAGCATTCTGAGAAACGCGATATGTCCAGGGCCAAAACGGACACAACGGCGTGAACTTAACAGCACTCTTGAGAGATATCTCGCGTAAGGAGTTATTGATGAATTACACCAAACTATGGCAGTTCAAGACATCGCGTTCACTGTCCATCAAGTAGTTCCGATACTTCTCACTAAGCAGAGGTTCAATTCCTTATGGACACCTCTTGCTTAAGAGGTATTTCTCGTTTTCCGGTTTTCTGATTTATCGCTTTCTTCATTCATGTGGGGGATTGTTAGAATTAAAAATGGATTTGTTACTTAAAATTAATTTTGTTACTTAATATATCTTAAAGGGACCTAGGGTCATTAGTCCAAGCTTGGGGTGGAAATAACAAAGCCATCCATTTTCACTTCTTAGTGAATGAGAAACCTTTGGTTTGTTCCATATTAGGAAAACCAAGGAGGAAGTTTATCCTTATTACCACAAACGTTCTATATAAGGAAAAATAACTAGTGGATTGGATATAGACTTAGGAAATGGACTAGTGGGCAAATGCACACATGTGCGGTGCTTCGCACCGAAGCACCACGGGCCGCGGGCATGCGGAGCTTGCATGTGTTTTTGCGTGTGCCTTGGCGTAACCATTTGCATGTGTTTTTGAATTAAATATTTCTTACCGTTTGAAAAATGAAAAGCCTTCTTCTAAAACAAAATTCATTTTCAATCACCCCATACACAGCTACTATCCTGTCGTCTTTTCCCCTCTTCCTGCTTTGTTTTGAGCACGTAGATAAAAAATTTTCTTTCTTATTCTGATGTTAAGTTCGCAACGGGCCAACGAGTTTTTGCTAGCTCGGTTGGTATCAGGTGGTTTTATCCTGGATTCGATTTGTCCTCACTAGTGGTATAGCAATACTCTTTCTAGAGGTGTACCCGACAAATATCGAGTTAAGGGCAGTCTGTTGAACAGGCGACTCCATCTTATGTGTGTGTGTGATTGTCTGAAGTGTGCTGTTTTGTTCTAACGATTAATCTCTTTCAAGTTTCTGTTTGGTTTGCTTACTGTTACAGGAATATTCTCCAACACGAGATGGCAATGATCGATGGAGATTGAGAGATTGAAGTGATATGTGATTAATGGTGGTTGTTGGATCTAGAGTAAGTCCATGGCTGCTACGAGCAGTGATGCTGTTAATTGCGGAACATGGAAGAATGGAGTTTGAGCAGTTTGATCAATGGATGTGTTGAATGTGAGGCTGTCATAATGAATTAAAAAAAGTGATGGGTTAGTTGTTGGTTTAATGGGTTCGATGATGAGCAAGTCTGTGAATTATTGGTGATGATTGAGTGATGAGGTCGATGACTGGCAGTTGATGATGGCTTGGGTTAATGGAAAAAGAAGATGTTGATGTGATTGATGGAGAATTAATGGTGGATTGCTAATGGCAGTGAAGATGAAGAGAACTCGAGATGATAGAGTTGTAGTTGATAGGTTCGAGTTAGTTGCCATTGATGTGGTTGAGAAAGTAAATGGTGATTCAGCTGTTAGTAATGTGAAGTCGATAATGAGAGTGAGTTCGAGCCTGGAAATGATGGTGTTTGTAAGTTGACGGTGATTTGGAGTAGATAAAGAATAACAGGGAACTTGGTTTCTATATTGGCGAGAAAATGTGGAGTGAGTTTCACAAAACTCAGGACAAAATAGTTTTCTCGGCAGCCAAGACCCATCGACAAGAAACAAAATTATTTCTCGACGGCCTGAGCTATCAAGAAGCTGGACGTTAAGAGATCGAGGGGAATTAGGATGAGCTTGAGAATTCATTGTAAGTTTCTGTAAACTGACAAGCCAAAGAGATTAACGGGCTGGGCTTGCACGGTATTTGCTGGCCCATTTGGCTAGGTTAAGAGCATTTTCACGGCTAAGACTTTTGGACGTGATATATATGGCATATTTTGGAGTTTGGTTTTCGGGAAACCGATTTTGACTGGGGTTCGAGCATGGGACTTCTACAATTTAGACACATGTATATGGGATGTTTTTAATATTTTTTGGAGATATACTACACACATATCTAGATCTAGGTTTTACACAATAAAAAGATAGAAGAGAGATTTTATTTCATATTCTAGGATTTACCCCTTGATAGGATTTCGGAATACCCCATTTATAATAACCGCAATCACACGGCGTCTAACTAGTAGACAACGGTAAATACGGGTCGAACCTACAGGGAGCGGGTAAATAATGCAATCAATATCTCAACTAAACTAATCAGAAGTAATATTTTTGGATTTTTAGAAATATGAATAAACTAATAAAACAAACTAAATAAAGAGAGTCAGTAAACAGGGTTTTTAGTATCCACCACTATTTCTATTTAATTAATGAAGTGAAACATAACTCCTGAATATTTATCTATTGTTCGTTCTATCAACATCACCAATTATATGTATTAAAGTCACAAATGTCACTGGGACGCCCTAAGCATGACGCATCAAAAACTCTAAGTCTCAGTATACACCATCAAATTGCGTTAGCGAGAAAATTATACAAAACTAATTATAGGTTCACAAATAATACCTGGTTATTCTAAGCATATCCCATCAAAGGATTTAACCCAAGCATGAAATACCAAATAAGTAGACAAATATACTTATAATCCTATTAGTTATGCGCAAAGGTTACTGTATTGTACAGAACCGGTGGAGCAACAACTAATGTTTTCATTAAATCAATAAATCAAAATCAGGAATTAATCTATTCAAATTATAATAGTCTGTTGCTTAATAAATCAATCCAAAATGGCCTATTACTCAAAGTGGTTTCAAACATAAAACCCTAGCTACAAAATCAATTAGAACATGGAGATGGTTTTCGTAAAACCCATTATAATACTTGACAGAGAGAAGAAAAAGATGAACCGTATCACCGTCGTCACTCAGCTATATATCTTCTTCCTATTCTTCTGTTTCACACCCAATCACATGCGCCAGATACAGCCTTTCTATGCCCCTCGATCAGAACTCATGACCACCTCCAACTGTCTCGACCTCTCTCACCCCTTCTAATCAATCTCCAATTAATCCTCTCCCTCTCTTCTTTACCTTCCTTCTCTCTCCGCTTCCCAAAAACCCTAAAAGAAAGTCTCTCCCTCTCTCCAATCCGTCAATCACCCCCAATCAGTCCTCTCTTTCCCTGGTAACAACTTACCTCTTCTAGCCGGCAATCACCCTTTCTACTCTGTCTAATCAATCTGCGCCTCTACCTTCCTCTCTTCCTGACTCTGAATTTTTCTCACCTCTGTCTCCCCCTACCCTAGGCTTCTCTCCCTTAGGTATCACGTCAACTCTCTTTTCCCTCCAATCTCTGTACCTTACTTCTCACCTCTCACCCAAACGTAAACAGCCGTCATACCTCCTCTCTCTCACCTAGGTCTCTCTCTCAGAAAACCAAAAGTTGTTGTCCCCCTCTCTACTTTTTCTTTTTATACTTTTCACCAATCACGTGCACCACCTTACAAAACCGAGCCCAATACTACTTCTTCTCAGCCACGTCTATCACTCGTTTTTTCATAAAACTTAAAAGACTTCTCCTCAGCCGAGTACAATCCTTTGGTCGTAATCTTGTCTCGATCATCCACACTCCAAAAAGACAAAACCAGGCATACCCTTAACTCTTTTTTTACTTTTTCTTCTTTAATTACTTCCTCTGATTGTCAGACAAAGTCTGACACCTACTCAGACTTCACTCTTTCCATTACCCAACTAATACCCAATGCCTAGTCTAGCCAAGATTGGTCCCTACCTTGCTTTCTTTATCCAACTCCAATGTGAGAACTTGTAGCCAACAACTACTACAACTTTAACATTTCTCTGCCTAACTAGCCAACGTCTATAGACAACCTTCATTCTTTTACGCCACCAACCCAAACACAAGGAAGTACACCATGCCACCTGCTTTGCTTTTACTAACCGAGCCACTCATACCACCAGACCCCACTTCTCCTTCCCTTGTTCTTTTCTTTCACTTTTCACGCCCAAAAACTCAAGACCACCTCTGACACGTTCACCCACACTAATACCATTCTCTAGCCTGACTTTTTTCTATTCTTTTTGTATTCCCAAAAGAAAATCCTACCACTTTACACTCTTAATTCACGTGCCATATAGTCACATTTGCTCTCTTGGTGGTATTGATATACAGGTGCCACTCATAAATACAATTTCATCCATGTTTATTCGTAAGATCGTGTTTTCGATATAATATCTATAAAAGAACGAAAACAAAAGTATTAATATAAAATCAAGTACTAGCAAATACACATTAGTTGGTAAAAATGTATAAATTAAGCACTTATCACCCCGTTAGGGGGAAACCATGTTATTTCTTCTTCTTTTTTATATCATGAGTAGCTAGCTTTTATTAATTATAGATGAATTCAATGTTCTAAGCGTGAAGCTGTATTAGTTAATACAAGTTTGTTTGAAGTTATTATCATCATCGTTTGTTTTCACTATATTTAGGGTTTATGATTTATTTCTTGGATTGTTTGGAGTGCATGCTAGATTAATTTATTGATCATTTTATTGCTAGTAGAGAGTTGAGCATCCGTAATTGTCGATCATCTCCTACACAAGTAGAAAATGTGAGACCTTGCAAAGGGATTCTGTGAAGCAATCTTGTGTGAAGACAACACCAGTAAATGAACTGAGCATCCTGAGTTTAACTGTTGGGATCAAACCTAAATTTACAAAACTTAAAGCGTTTGGTTGAGTTACATCTTGTAAGTGAACCTCAAGGTGGCTCAGTTGGATATAATCTTGTGACTAAGCGTACCTGTTATCCGATGATATAAGTAGTTATGAGCAAAGTGTACCTACTATTCTACGGTTTGTGATAATTGATTTTAACGAAAGATAGATAAGTATACTACTCGTATCAACGTTTGGTAACGGCAAAAGACTCCTTAATCATTTTTTCTTATTATCTTTTCATTATTATTATTTGTAATTAATTCACAAAACCCATTTTCAGTATTTATTCTAGGTTTACTAATCTAAATAACATCTCAATTACACAACTCTCTGTGGGAACGATCCTTACTACGTTTGTATTATTATTTAATTATTGGAAAATTTCTTTATTAATTTGTTACACTCACGACACGCATCACATAAGTGCCGCTTGAAAACCCCATAATATTAGATGACAACATTGGATAAGTGGGGACAATATCAGTAGAGAATCAGATTATATCAGAGCCTACGAAGGGTCATGTATCAAGGATGAGAGCATATGCTAGACGGGTTAGGCCAGGTGATTGTCTCATGAGGGGAAGGGAACGTCAGAGATCTGGGCTTGTGCGGCTCTAATATAAGGGGGGTAAGATTGTAACACCTAAGATATTTCAGAGTCATGGATGGCTTCAACCTAAGGGTTGAGATTGTAACACCCCATATTTTACACTGGTTGGCTGAATGGAATATATGTTATGATATATCTTAAATTACATATATGATATATCTTAAATTAACACTGAGGGCTTTTCAGCACAATTAACTTTAGGGTTGGTAAGAACTCTGAAGCTAAGCGTCCTAGGCCTGGAAAAATTCAAGGATGTGTGACCTCTCGACAAGCTGTTGATGGATGACCGCCTCGATGCCAGTTTAAAATCTTACTTTGCTGGATGACCGCAGTGGCTAAGTGAAAAAATATCGGCGTAGGGTCAGGTCATTACACAAAATCTTTGAGAGGAAAGTTCTTTGTTATTTGAAACTCAAATGGCTGAGGTACTTCAAAATGAAGTGAGCCTCAAAAACCTGGAGAATATAAAGGCAAGAATGTTGCTACGAAAAGCTAAGGTGAAAGGCGATGGAGACAATTTTTTTTCTTATTTTCATAGAATTGCAAATTCCAAGTGAAGTAAAAAATAAATCACACAGTTAGAAGTGGGTGGTATTAATATCTTCGATCATGATGTGACTGAAAAAAAGATTAGAGACTCTTATAGTGGACTATTTACATGTATTGATTACTCTTCTTCACCATCTTTTGAGTATGTAGATTTTGTGCAAGTGAATGAATGGTTCTTGCTATCCGGTCCAATAAAGAATCATGAAGAAAATATATGGCTTGAAAGACCTTTTATGAATACGAAGCGCACAATGTTATCAAATATTTTCTCTATAACAAAACACCTGGTCTTGATGGTTACACTATGTAATTCTATAAAGACCGATGGGGCATTTTAAAACCTATTTTGATGTTTTTCATGGAATTCATGTTCAGTGAAGGATTGGCTGGAGACAAATGCTTGTTTCCTTAAATTGATTCCCAAAGAGGATAACTTAACAACAATACAAAATTTTAAGCCTTTGACCCTAATTAATATTGTATACAAGATAATATCTATGTTTCTTGCAGATATACATGAAATTGGTAATGCGTCGTTCAATGTCTGAAACTCAAGGGTTATTATTTATGGCAAATAAACTCTTGATTTTATGCTTGTTTCTTATGAATGTATACACGTAGAATTATGGAGTTACATGTATTTGGTGTAAAATTGGCATGAAGAAAGCATTTGATAATGTCAATTAGAACTCTTCGTTTCAGATTTTGGTAGAGTTTGACGATGAATGGATATGATAAATAAATTGGTGTGTCACTATAGATTAGTTATCAATTTTGGTGAAAGGTTTTTCTAGAGGTCTTATTAAACCATAAGAATGAGTGGGACAAGGTGACCCTTGTTGCCATTCCTATTTATCACATTGGTTAAATTCTATCAAATATTCTTAATAAGGTTGTTTGCAGAGTTGTTGAAAGTGAAACTATGGTTCCTGATTTGCAGTTTGGAGAGGATACCACCATTTTTTTTTGAATGCAGATAAAGTTAAGGTAAGAAAACTTTACGTAATTGTTTTGATATTTGAGGTTCTAACTAGCTTAAAATTAATTTATAAAAGAGCTTAGTGGAAAACATTAAAACATGTAATGTTGTGCCAGATTTGGCTGATAAAATAGGATGTTAACTTTTTCCTTTACATGTTCAATACTTGGGATTGCGAATAGCCTCAATAAGAAGAAATCAAGCAGTTTGGGATAACATAATTTAGAAAATGGAGATAGCAAACTGAAAGACTAAATTCCTTTGTAAGGCTGGCTGAGTGACTTTTATTAGAAGCTCACTTGAAAGTCTTCCAACTGACTATATATTAATTTAGGGTTAATTGATGTTTGGTACTCAGGCTTAGACCAGGTTTAGTGTTTGGTCTAACATTTGTTCAACGTTAGGGCTTGGTACCTGGACTGACGCTGACGACAGTTGATAGACACATTCATATGTCTATTTTATCTCAATTCTATATTTTGTTAATGCTCAATTTTGTACTAATATGGTGTTTTTATGTATGTGTAGGATTTTTTGGAAAATAAATATTTCTAGAAAAACTGGCTCAAAAAAGTGTTAAAGGCACCCAAAAAAATTACTAAAGGAACCCATCATTTGGATAAGGGCACCCCAATCTCTAAAGGAACCCACCAGCTCGTTAAAGGCACCCACTTCTTCTCGTTTGAAAACTAAAATGGCGGGAAATCTTGTCTTTGAATCTATGAAGAGAATTTTACGTGATTTTTGGGATTAAAACAGAGAGTATTCTGGCCTTATCAAGAGTGAGTTGCACATGACCAAAAGATACGTGAAATCAATAAAGAATCAATCCAAACAATCTCGGGAAAGATATCGGGGATGAATATTTTTTTCTCTCGGGTTTGATTTGAATGAAAGAAAATATTCGCTGAGGATTGTCTCAACAATATTTATTCTCGAGCGGATGATGGAAACAAAATCTTCAAGACAGCAAAAATCAGATCCAAAATTAAAGAGAAAAAATACTCGAGTATTATTTTCTGTTAATGAAGATTCTGTGAATATTTGGTGGTTTATGGTGTATAAATAGGATGGGGTCGAGCCATAAAAGATATGGAAAGTAAAGAGAGAGCTTAGGAGACGAATAAAAGGAAGAGAAATCAATTCAGAAAAATCTGTTGTTGCTGCTGCATGAAGAACAAAGAATAGGCAACAGTTTCTTCAACCTCTCAGCCACAGTTTCTTCATCCATTTGCAATGGATATCTTCGAGTCTGCAATATTTATCTTCAGCTGCAACGGTTTCTTCAACCCATCTGCAACGGATATCTAAGCATCTGTAACGTTTATCTTCAGCCCTTCTCTGTAATAGTGAGTCTGTAATGCCTATAAACGTTGCAAACTCACTTTTTTCTTTGTTTTTCTCCCTTTTCATCATTTGTAAACATTTTGAGCCATGAACCATAATTTTGAGCAAGTGATTAATATGAGGAGCTAAACCCCATTTATGAGGCGACGGAGGAAGCTATTTTTCCAAAAATTATGTGGTAATATTTATTTAATTAATTTATGCAATTCTTTTATGATTATTTTCCTTGGTTAAAAGTTGATTTAATTATTTTTATTAAACAATTGTATTTCGTTTGATGGTACATGCTTGGCCTAGGTTTTTGATGTTCCATGCTTTTGTTATACAATTGTTATTTTGAAAATCTATTTGTTGCAATATTTTAGAATCAAATTAAATATAAGAATTGCATAATTTTAATTATTGAATTAAATCACTTTAAAAATTGGAAAATAGTGGAATCTTAGCCTCAGTTTTCTCTCAATCTTGTTATCAATTTTATTTAAGTTTTGCTATTTTTAGTCTTAGAAACTAGGTTTAAATCCAAATCTTCACAAGTCTTGAACGAACTTTCTTACCACTATAACAAAACATATCAATTTTTGGCGCCGCCGACGTGGACTTATTTTTAGATTTGTTTTTAGGTTTAGTTTTAAGTTTAGTTAGTTTAATTAGAGTTTTACTTTATTTATTTTATTTTTTGAATTCCCTTCCAATTAGGATTTATTTTTTTAGTTTTTTTTTAGTGTATGCCAAGACCGCTCGAAGTCATCACTGAGCGAGCTTGGAAAAGAGACACTCTAGGTCGTTTGATTAGTGACGAAGTTACTTCTAGTCCTTTGATAGCGCCAGAAATGGCAACTTTAAAAGATTTGTTGAATCCCACTAGGACTTCTCGTCCATCATGTATCAAGTTAGCTGAAACTCAAGCAAACTATGATTTAAAACCTGGGACCATACATATGTTCCCAATCTTCTTAGGAAAATGAAATGAAAACCCCTACTTTCACAATAGGGAATTTGAAGAAATATGTAGTACCCTAAGAATTCACAACATGTCTGATGAAGCTTTGAAACTTATGTTATTTCCTTTTTCCCTGAGAGACAAGGCCAAATATTGGTTATATAGTTTGCCATCTGAATCCATCGAAACATATGAACAGCTTACCGCTGCCTTTTTATCTAAATTTTTCCCTAGGCACAAAACATCATCTATTAGGTACGAGATTTCCACATTTGTGCAGCAAGAGGGAGAATCTCTGTATAGATATTTGGAAAGGTTCAACGATTTATTGATACAATGCCCCCATCACGGTTTAGAAAAGGTTAGACTAGTCCAGATCCTTTATGAAGGGCTAGATTATCCAACAACTACCATGGTCGAGTCATTGTGTACATGGAGTTTTGATAGTCAAATGGTTGATGAGGCAATGACAATTTTGAATGAAATTTCTGAAAAGACCCAGCAATGGGAATGTAGTAAGGAACCCCAGAGAAAACTTTTACTGAGCAGAGGTAATGTCAATAGGGTAGATGGAAATCTTGAATAAGATTCCAAAATTGCAGCTATAGCAAAAAGGTTAGAAGCCTTAGAATTGAGTCAATCTAGTTGTGGAATAGAGCCCAAGTCATGTTGGGAAGGACAGGCTATTGAAGAGAAAGCCCATGCTCTTTACAATAACACTAGATATGATAACCGTTAGAAGTTTGACCCATATTCAGAAACCTATAACCCTGGTTGGAGAAACCATCCAAACCTTTCTTGGTCCAAGGGCCAAAATCAAGGTCAGTCTAGTAACCCTCAGGTTCCCCCAGGTTTTGGTTATATTAAGAATCCTTCTGGACTAGTACAATTTCATAATCCATTATAAAAGACGGTCATGAGTTTAGCAAAGTTTGTCGCCTCATTAACTCTGAACACTAAATATTTTCAGCAGTTTGTCAATCAAAGTTTACGAAAAAAATCAAAAGATTATTCAGGTTAACAGTCAGGCTATTTCCGATTTAGAAAACCAGGTTGGTCAAATCGCTGAGTCTTTGAGAGAAAGAGAAAAAGGCAAGTTCCCTAGTCAACCACAACCCAACCTTAGAGGAGTTAATGAGTTATCTTCTGATGAGAAATCATCAAATTATGTGAATTTAATTAAAACCCTTAGGAGTGGTAGAGTGGTTGACAATAAGGTAACCATCCCCGATAGTGAACATGTTGTAGTTCACCCTTCTGAGCTTATAGTTGAAGAGACTGATAAATTCTCTAAAATGTCCAAGGTGGTTCCTACTAAGCCCGATTTTGTTCCCAAAGCCCCATTCCAAAAACTTCTAGTACCAACTAGGAAGGAATCCAACTTTAATGATATATTAGAGATTTTTATGCAAGTCAACATCAATCTTCGTTTATTAGATGCAATTAGGCAGATTTCTACTTATGCCAAGTTCCTTAAGGATCTCTGTACGCGAAAGCGAAAGCTTAGTGTATAGAAAAAAGCCCTTATAACTAGTCATGTGAGTTCAATTATCCAGAACAACACAACTCCTAAGTACAAAGACGCAGGTTCCCCTACTATTTCTTGCACAATAGGTAACTACCGTGTAGAGAAAGCGTTACTTGACTTAGGAGCTAGTGTGAACTTACTTCCGTACCATGTGTACCTCCAGCTAGGACTTGGTGACATAAAACCTACAGTTAGATGATAGGTCTTTGAAAATTCCTCGTGGTATTGTCGAAGATGTTCTTATTGAGGTCGATAGATTTATTTATCCTGTGGATTTTGTTATCCCAGATGCCCAACATGTTCCTGACCCAACTTTAATGATATACTAGAGATTTTTATGCAAGTCAACATCAATCTTCGTTTATTAGATGCAATTAGGCAGATTCCTACTTATGCCAAGTTCCTTAAGGATCTTTGTAAGCGAAAGCTTAGTGTATAGAAAAAAGCCCTTATAGCTAGTCATGTGAGTTCAATTATCCAGAACAACACAACTCCTAAGTACAAAGACCCAGGTTCCCCTACTATTTCTTGCACAATAGGTAACTACCGTGTAGAGAAAGCGTTACTTGACTTAGGAGCTAGTGTGAACTTACTTCCGTACCATGTGTACCTCCAGCTAGGACTTGGTGACATAAAACCTACAGTTAGCTGATAGGTCTTTGAAAATTCCTCGTGGTATTGTCGAAGATGTTCTTATTGAGGTCGATAGATTTATTTATCCTGTGGATTTTGTTATCCCAGATGCCCAACATGTTCCTGACCCAGAAAACCAGATACATGTGATATTAGGTCGCCCGTTTTTAGCTACATCTAATGCGATTATTAACTGTCGAAATGGTATTATGAATTTATCTTTTGGTAATATGACTATTGAGCTGAATATTTTCAATATTAGTAAGCAACCTCCTGAGCTAGATAACACGTGCATTGAAGAGGTGAACATGATAGGAACATTAGTTCAGGAGTTATTACCAAACATCTTATCTGAAGATACATTAGAGAGTTGTTTAACCCATTTTGGTTTAGATTTCGATGATGTTAGCACCATTGATCAAGTGAATGCTTAGTTAGACTCTACCCATGTATGATACTAATAGATGGAAAGCTAAGTTCGAACCACTATCAGTTTCAAATTCTACCTTATTTCTTCTTTAGAAGAGCCTCCTAAGTTGGACCTCAAACCATTGCCAGATACTCTGAAATATGTGTTTTTAAGCCCATCTGAGACTTTGCATGTAATTGTAGCATCCGACTTGGATAGTGATCAAGAAAGTAGGCTAGTTACCGTACTTCAAGACAACAAGGAAGCTTTAGGGTAGACCTTAACAGACATTAAGGGTATAAGTCAAACTGTTTGTATGCATTAGATTCATTTAGAGGACCAAACCTTCTAGGGAGATGCAACGTCGACTGAACCCTAACATGAAAGAAGTAGTTCAAAATGAGGTGCTTAAGTTGTTAGATGCGGGTATTATCTGCCCCATTTCAGACAGTAAGTGGGTCAACCCCGTTCAGGTTGTTCCCAAGAAATCAGGTATCACTGTAGTCCAAAACGAAAACAATGAGTTAATCCCAACCCGAGTGACCACAGGGTAGCGTGTTTGTATTGACTATAGAAAGTTGAACAAGGTCACAAGGAAGGACTACTTTCCCCTTCCTTTCATCGACCAAATGCTAAAGCGATTATCTGGACATAGTCAATATTTCTTGTTAGATGGCTACTCTGATTATAATCAGATTGTTATTGCCCCAGAAGACCAAGAGAAAACTACTTTTACCTGTCCCTTTGGTACCTTTGCGTATAGATGCATGCCTTTTGGGTTGTGTAATGCACCCGCTAGTTTTCAGCGGAACATGATGAGTATATTTTCTGACATGGTAGAACGATTTTTGGAGGTTTTTATGGATGATTTTTCAGTGTTTGGTTCATCATTGATGAGTGTTTGCATCATTTGACATTAATGTTGACTAGATGTAAGGAAAAGAATTTAGTGCTTAATTGGGAGAAATTTCATTTCATGGTTTGATCATGAATTTTTTTAGGGCAGATCGTATCTTCTAAGGGTATAGAGGTAGACAAAGCCAAAGTTGACCTTATTAAGAATTTGCAGGTTCCCAAAACCGTAAGAAATATTAGGTCATTCTTATGGCAGGCAGGTTTTTATCGTCGATTCATCAAGGATTTTAGCTTGATTTCTAGACCTCTTTGCAATTTTCTTGCAAAAGATGTTAAGTTTTTCTCTGATGATGCTTGTTTAGAGGCTTTTTGGAGAAGCTTAAGACTTTACTCACTACCACCCCCATAGTCCAGGAACCTAACTGGAACCTACCCTTTGAAATCATGTGTGATGCTTTAGATTACGCTATTGGTGTTGTGCTAGGTCAACGAGAAAACAAACTACTTCATGTGATTTACTATGCTAACAAAACTTTGAATGATGCCCAAATGAACTACACCACCACAGAAAAGGAATTGTTAGCTATTGTTTTTGCCTTAGACAAGTTTAGATCATATCTCTTAGGTTCTAAGGTCTTAGTGTTTATTGATCATGCTGCTTTGAAGTATCTTTTATCCAAGAAGGATACTAAACCTAGATTGATTAGATGGATCCTTTTGTTACAAGAATTTTCTTTAGAAATTAGAGACAAAAAGGGTGCAGAAAATGTAGTAGAGGACCACTTGTCTAGGATTGTTTTTGATTCACCTGATGATTCCCCTCATATGAGGGATAATCTTCCTGATGAACAACTTTTCCTGTTTCCCGATTACCTTGGTATGCGATTATAGTGAATTATCTTGTTACTGGTCGAATGCCCCAACATTGGGGTAAACAAGATCGTTCTAGGTGTTTAGCCTAGGTTAAGCATTTCTTTTGAGATGATCCTTATCTGTTTAAGTATTGTCCAGACCAGATTATTAGGAGATGTATACCTGAGAGTGACCAGACCAGTATTTTTCCTTTTTTCATTATCATGCTTGTGGGGGTCATTTTAGTACTAAGAAAACCGTTGTTAAGATATTGCAGTGTGGATTCTACTGGCCTTCGTTGTTTAAAGACACCCACCGTTACTGTGTTACTTGTGAGTGTTGCCAGAAGTTAGGAACCATTTCCCGTATAAATATGATGCCTTTGAACCCTATTCTAGTTATTGAGGTCTTTGATGTGTGGGGCATTGATTATGGGTCCTTTTCTTAATTCTTTTGGTTATTTTTACATCCTTTTTGCTATAGACTATGTGTCTAAGTGGGTTGAGGCGGTTTCATGTAGATCAAATGACCACAAGGTTGTGGTCCAGTTTTTGAATGATAACATATTTGCACGTTTTGGTACACCGCGGGCTATAATTAGTGATGGAGGGTCGCACTTTTGTAATCGACCATTTAAGCTTTTGATGATGAAATATGGTATTACCCACAAAGTAGCTACCCCATATCACCCGTATACTAATGGTCAAGTAGAGGTTTCCAACATAGAGATAAAATATATTTTAGAGAAAACAGTTAATCCTAATAGGAAAGACTGGTCATTGAGGCTTACTGATGCCTTATGAGCTTACCGTACTGCGTTTAAGACCCCCATTGGAATGTCACCTTATCGTCTATTTTTTGGCAAGACATGTTACATGCCTGTCGAGATAGAGCATAGTGGGATGTAAAACAACTTAATTTTTCGCTTGACAAAGCAGGAGCTCATAGGAAGCTCCAACTTAATGAGCTGGACGAGATTCGTAGAGATGCATATGATAGTGCTAAGGAGTATAAGAACAAAATGAAACTTGTGCATGATAGAAATATTTTAAGAAAGTCATTTTCTCCAGGTCAAAAAGTTCTTCTGTATGATACCCGTTTGCATCTATTCCCCGGGAAGTTACGCTCTCGGTGAGCGGGTCCTTTTTATAGTTCGCATTGTCTTTCCTCATGGTGCTATTGAGATTGAGACACTGAATGGTATTAGTTCTTCAAAGGTTAACGGTCAGAGATTGAAATCCTTTTTGGAGCCTTTTCCTGCAGGTGATATTGAGGAGGTCCCTCTGGAGGACCCTGCTTACCTTGATTGACCATCAAGGATGTTGTTGTACATTAGTAAGTTTTTGTAGGTTTTTGTTATTTTGTCTTATTCTCCAAAGAAGGATTGTTACGCTTCACCCAGGTACTATCTTTCTGACTTACCTCTTTATTCCTCTAGTTACCTATATTTTTAGTATTTCACTTTAATTTAAAACATCGTGGACAATGTTAGATTTAAGTTTGGGGGTAAGGGAGAAACTTTTAGTGAAATATGAAACTCCAAAGTCTAGAAACTTGTGAACAATTCAGGATGACACTAACCATTCTAGGTAGATGGAAACTTAGCACTTTTTCTATAGGAATTCGTGTACCCAGCTAAATGGTCTATTCATAAAAGGATGCCTAGATCAGGTGTTAGAAATAACATGATAGTTGTCACCATAGCTCAGAGTCTATCTCGACCATATCACCTTCTGTTTTTATTTTTTGCAATTTTTGTGTTTCTCTAAGTAATTTGGTGGGGCACCAATATCGTATTGTTATCGTCGTCAGGATGAAGTTGAGTGTTTGAGATCAAGCCCCATTATTGTATTATTTAGACCATTGTTCCAAAAAAATAATCGAGTATTGACACTTTGATAACAATATGTGTGTGTTCTCCCTGTCTCCGTCTCCTAAGCAAGCATGGAACGCAGGATCCATGAGAATTATCATGTAAGATGATGATAAGGAGCATACGCTTTGATTCATTTGATCCAATCATGTTGTCAGTACATTTAAAAATAATAAATATTTATTTAATTTTTAATAAATCGACCGCTGAGACCCTTGTATATACCAGCTGAGTCAATATTAGGAGTAAGACTAGTGGGAGCGTATCACAATCCATTAGGATTCATCCTGGCGGCGACCTTCAGACAGATATGGGAAACACCATTCACCTTAGTCAACATGTGCAAACTTCATTTTTTTTATATCCATTTTCTAAATCTTTTCATGTGATTATACTTTGATAGATTCTGAATATCGTGGTTGAACGACTATCTAAGTAGAGTTTTGAATTCTTGTATGAATTTTAGTATGCTGAGTGCAAACTCATGTACAACAATTGGACTCATATAGGGTAATGATTCTTATAGGCGAAGAATTTAGTATGCTGACTAAATAGCTTGTTTAGTGTTTACCCTCAATCGTTCACAGGTAGCTAGGATTTCGAGTAAAGGTTTTGTGGGTATACCTCTTTGTAATCTATCACGAGATAAAACTCGTCCACTAGGGACACCTAGGAGTTTAAAGGCTTGTTGCCCATGCTAAGTGCAATTGCAATGCCTGCAAAAGTGAGTTAGGATTTTCATTTGCTCGAAGACAAGCAAAAAATAAGTTTGGGGGTATTTGATAGAAACATTCGTGTGTCTATTTTATCTCAATTTTATATTTTGTTAATGCTCAATTTTGTACTAATATGGTGTTTTTATGTATGTGTAGGAGTTTTTTTGGAAAATGGATATTTCTAGAAAAATTGGCTCGAAAAAAGTGTTAAAGGCACCCATAAAAATTACTAAAGGAACTCATCATTTGGATTAGGGCATCCCAATCACTAAAGGCACCCACTTCTTCTCGTTTGAAAACTAAAATGGCGGGAAATCTTGTGTTTGAATCTATGAAGAGAATTTTACGTGATTCTTGGGATTAAAACAAAGAGTATTCTGGCCTTATCAAGAATGAATTACACATGACCAAAAGATACGTGAAATCAATAAAGAATCAATCCAAACAATCTCGGGAAAGATATCAGGCAAGAATATTTTCTCTCGAGTTATACTCTCGGGTTTGATTTGAATGAAAGAAAATATTTGCTAAGGATTATTGTCTCAGCAATATTTATTCTCGAGCGGATGATGGAAACAAAATCTTCAAGACAGCAAAAATCATATCCAAAATTAAAGAGAAAAAATACTCGAGTATTATTTTCTGTTAATGAAGATTCTGTGAAGATTTGGTGGTTTGTGGTGTATAAATAGGATGGGGTCGAGCCATAAAAGATATGGAAAGTAAAGGGAGAGCTTAGGAGACGAATAAAAGGAAGAGAAATCAATTCAGAAAAATCTGTTGTTGCTGCTGCATGAAGAACAAAGAATAGGCAACAGTTTCTTCAACCTCTCAGCCACAGTTTCTTCATCCATTTGCAACGGATATCTTCGAGTCTGCAATATTTATCTTCAGCTGCAACGGTTTCTTCAACCCATCTGCAACGGATATCTAAGCATCTGCAACGTTTATCTTCAGCCCTTCTCTGTAATAGTGAGTCTGTAATGCCTATAAACGTTGCAAACTCACTTTTTTCTTTGTTTTTCTCCCTTTTCATCATTTGTAAACATTTTGAGCCATGAACCATAATTTTGAGCAAGTGATTAATATGAGGAGCTAAACCCCATTTATAAGGCAACGGAGGAAGCTATTTTTCCAAAAATTATGTGGTAATATTTATTTAATTAATTTATGCAATTCTTTTATGATTATTTTCCTTGGTTAAAATTGATTTAATGATTTTTATTAAACAATTGTGATTTTGTTTGATGGTACATGCTTGGCCTAGGTTTTTGATGTTCCATGGTTTTGTTATACAATTGTTATTTTGAAAATCTATTTGTTGCAATATTTTAGAATCAAATTAAATATAAGAATTGTATAATTTTAATTATTGAATTAAATCACTTTAAAAATTGGAAAATAGTGGAATCTTAGCCTCAGTTTTCTCTCAATCTTGTTATCAATTTTATTTAAGTTTTGTTATTTTTAGTCTTAGAAACTAGGTTTAAATCCAAATCTTCACAAGTCTTGAACGAACTTTCTTACCACTATAACAAAACATATTAATAGTTGACCACGTGAACTGATGACGTGTCTAATTGTTTCATCAATTAAATATTGGATTACTAAAAAAAATAATTAAACTTTACTAACAGTGACAAACCAAGTCCTAACAGATTAGTTCATCAAACACGTGTACGGTTGTTATTAGATCTTGTACCATCTCGAAAATGAACGGTTACTATCGACCTTATCTATTATAAACCCAAAACGATTCGCATGCCCTAATTAGTTAGTTTCTTCTACGCCTCCATATATCAAAGAAGAAAATCTGAGAAAATGTTGAGTGTTTTCGGAAGTTGAAGACCGTGATTGTGATCCACTGATATTTGAAGAGATTATTGAGGTGTTATTGTCAGGGTTATTAGTAGTACGAAGTTATTCAAGGTCTTGTTTAACTGTTCAATCGATTTCATTGGTAAATGCTTCGATTTCTTTACTATTTTTTCTTCTGCATTAGATTTATAATTTATGATATCAATAGTAATTATAAGAGTACTTTATGTGTTGGGTTTTGTTTAATCTCTTAATATCTTCAATTTTTCGATTAAATTAATTTAGGATTTATAAAAATTGGGGATTTTTCGATTTGGGTGTTTTTAAATGATTGAAAAGGGGAAATATAACGTGGGTTTGTCGAATTTTGTTTGTTTCAAAATTTTATTTTATTTTATTTTCACAATTTTATCTTTATGCAGTATTGTCATTGGTTTTTGATTAAAGTATGTAGTGACTTTAACTTTTGTGTGATGGCGATATGCAGAAATAGATGGTTCTGAATTCTCTAAGTTTTACCCCACTAAAGATGGTTATCTGGTAGGGACAAGTAGGGCTAAGAGGGATTTTGATAGAAATGTTAAAAGGGTTGATTTTTTGTTGGAAGAGGAACTAGATTGGTTGTCTCGGTTACACAAGTATGACAAGCCAACTAGTACTACAAGTAATCAAGATAGATCTGTTTCAAGTCAGAGGGGGTGTTGTAAATGTGGATGGCATTGTAAATATAGACACATATGGTGGGTCTAATGCATTTGGATCAAATACTATTGTAAATGACGTTAGGGAAGGTGTAGTAAAGGTTGGTAGTGGAAGAATAGTAAAGAAAGTTGTTAAGAAACGTGTTAACTTGGTGGGTGGGTCTAGTAGTGATGTAAATAATTGTATTGGAGATGGTGGTACTGGTACTCAAGTAGAAACATCAGTAAATGTTGATGTGGATGTTACCCCGGTTGAGTCAGTTACTCAAGTAGAAACAACAAATGTGCAACCAACTAAGAAAATCTAGTCAGTGTTGATGATTGTAGACCTGAAGAGGAGTATTTCTCTGTTGGTGACTCAGACCAAGAAGAAAAGCAAATAAAAGTTCCACAGGAGAACTCCAATAATAAAGAAGATGACTTGACTGAGCAGTTAGCAAGTGTGATTAAGAAGAGTGCAAAGTATAAGGATTATGTGAAGGAGACAAACAAAGTTTATAAAGAGGAAGAGTTGAAGACTTGGAAGAGTAACACAACAATATTGGACAAGATTTTTGTTGGGTAGGAATGGACTTCATATCTAGAATGCAGGGATTACATCAAGGATCAGAACATCTTTCAGAATTTTGACATTGTCCAGAAAAAGAATACCCATATTCAACAACATTATGAATGCAAGAATAAACCAAACTGCAAATGGAATGTATACTACTCCAGAATTTGGGATAAAGTGACATTTAGGTGCAAGAATGGTGATTTTGAGCACACATATACACCAACACATGGAATCAACAATCCCTTAGCCAAATCAGGGTGTGAAATAAATTTTGGCTTAACTTTTTCTAATTTTTTTCTTGATTTTTTTCCTAAGTTATTTTATATTTTCACAACATTGTTATACTTATTTAGTTGTGATGTTTTGCTGGTGGGTATTCAGAGTTATGTTAGATGTGTTCAAAGCTCATCCAAACTATACCAAAGGATTTCAGGGATGAAGTGAAGAGGGTTTATCATGTAGAGATCTCATACTGGACAGCTTGGCATGCTTGGCATATTGTATGGAGAGAGTTTTTGGTAACTATGAAGACAACTATGCCATGAGCCCTGAGTATTGTAAATAAATACTAAGGAGGAATGCATGTATCATTGCTAGTTGTGCAACGGATGAAAGTGGTAAATTCAAACATGTATATATAGTTTATAAGTGTTATGTGGATGGTTTTAAGAATGGTTGTATATCTATTCTAGGTTTAGATGGGTGTTTTCTGAAAGGTAAATATGGTGGTGTGTATTTGTCTATCATGTCATTAGATGCAAACAATGGATTGTTTCCCATTGTTATTTTCTTGTGTAAAAAAGAAAACAAAGAGAATTGGAATGAGTTTCTTAGGATGACATACAACACAAGGTTGCACCACCTCCTTTTGAAAAATAAAAAAAGGCAGATTAAGAACACAAATGAGAAGAGATGCAGATGGGGCTAGAGGTGGAAATTTGCAAATGAAGCAATATTCCTATGGAAAGAGTTTGGACACAACAAGAAAGGTTGTCCTAAAAAGGATGAACTTACAACAAGAAGGTGACAAACTTTATAAATTTGTTTACTTTATCTTTTACTCAAGTGTACTTTATTGTTTTTGTCTTTGTCTCTAACTTTTTTTGTTTATAGATGGTGAACCACATGTGAGAAGGAATCCAACAAAGGATTTTGAGGAGTACCAAAGTCAACAACATAACAATGGAAAAAGTGGGGGTAGAGGTGGAAGGAGAGGTGGAAGAAGTGATGGGTCTGAGGTGACAGATGGACAGGCAGATGGAGTGCCAGGTGGAGCTACAGCTGCCACTAGTATAGGTGGTCCAAGAACTAGAGGTGGAGGGAATGGCACCAAGAGGAGGGGAAATGAGTACTTGTTGTTTGGGGATAATGTTGAAGAACCAGCACCAGGAGCACCATCTGCACCACCATTTTGGTTACCTCCTGGTAGATCAATTACAAGAGGAAGAGGTGGTGTAGGTGGTTGGACTCCAGGTACTAGAGGTGGGGGTAGAGGTGGAAGAAGAGGTGGGTCAGGTACTGTGTCGAGTGGAACGCCTCAAACCAGTACTCTGCCCTATTGAATAAAGCAAGTCATGTTCACGCCCCTCACCCTCATCTTTGAGTATGGCTTTTCACCCGGGGAAGGTGTCACCTCACTTGAGGTTCGGTCTGGTCCGCTGAAAGCTATGAATCTCTTCCAAGGTACCATTTTTTAGTGTGTAGGAATTGGTTTTCATGTCTTCCTTCACCTCTTTTAACGCAGAAGCGCCTGCACCTGCCCGACCTAGTGGCAACCGGTACGACAGAATAATTCATGCTCGCAAAGGCCTCACCCTGCTATATACCATAGTTCGGTGAAGCAACTCAATGAGAAAGGTTTAACTAGTCTAGTATACTTATATAATATAACCTTCTAGGACTGGTGGAGTTAAGCAAAGCCACTGACTCTGGCTATGAGGAGGTTTAATCGTTGACAAACACGCCTCTCCTTTATATCTGAGGTCCGCTAAGCTAAGGGGTATGCCCTATAAATTAGGCTCAGGTGGAACAGTCTCACTTGCGCTTGAAGCTACCACAAGAAAGAAGGCACCAGCTTCTGAGGCCGGTCAACCAGTATGTAGGAATCAAATTGCTAGGAGAGAACACTTTGCAGAGGCAACATTGTTGGTATTGGGATTCCAGGAGTTGATATGAGAGGTGGCAATGGTGGTCCAAGAAGTGGTGGTGTTAGAACCAGAGGTAGTGTTGTACAACAAAAGAGGAAAAGAGTCACCGAGACTGCAGAATTGCCTGAACCTGCAGAACTGCTTCAACCTGACCTGCCTTCACCACCAAGGAGGAGCATAAAAATTCAAAGGGCTACATGTAATTCTCTTAATGGAATTACTATTGACCTAACTGATGAATAGTCATTTATGTTTTAGGTTGATAAGTTATTATCTTTTGGACCACTGCAGTTGCTAGGGATTACATGTTTAAAGGTTGTGAACAACATATGCAGTTGCTAAGTTATTATCTTTATTACTTGTTTATGACAGTATGACAATATCTTAGTTGTCATCTTTATGAACAACTTAATGACAATATGTTATCATTATTATCTTTATCATCTTCTTGTGTGTTAATAGATTGGTAATAACCTTGAACCCTCCATTATGTATGCTTCTGTGTGAAAAAATTTCTGGAAATGAGTTGTTGAAGAAGAAAATGAGAATTTGTAGGTGATGGTGGTGAAAAATAGGATATCTACATGTGCTTTTATAAAGTCCAGCCAACGATCATGTATTTTGAAATTCTAAAAATTCGACTGTTGGATCTGAACAATCATAGCCGTACGATAAATCAGAAGGCATGTGAGTTTTTAAAACACTCACGTGTTAACGGCGCTGTTAACGGCGTTAACTATAAAAAAAAATTAAAAAAGAATACTAAACAGAAATCAGTATTTAACATTGTCAACTCGGATCAACCGTCAGTCCAGGTACTAAGCCCTAACATTGGACAAATATTAGACCAAACACTAAACCTGGTCAAAACCTGAGTACCAAACATCAATTAACCTATTAATTTAATTCGAATTCCACCTACAAATAGAATGGAAGTTTAACATAACCATAAAAAGATTTATTTACATAACAAATGACAGTGAGTTCAAAATGTGTTGAGTTTCATGGGATAAATTATGATTGGGTATAAGAAATCATAGAGTACTAAACAAATCTTTGATAAACAAATGAAAATGGAGATACCAAACAGATAAAGATGCATCATGGATAACAATATACAAGAAAACAAAAAAAATTGAAGTTGATTTTATTTTTCCCATTGTCACTAATATGCAACATGGAAGAGGAATGTAGGAATCTATTATTAAGAATATGATTGAGATGGGGAATGTTGTTGAGCTCCAAACATATGAAGGAAGTCAAGGTAACATATTCGCAGGATGATTAGTCAAGTTCGCAAGCTAACTTTAAGACAAACACCCTAAATTATACAAATTGAGCAGACAAAAAACTTTAAGTGTGTAGGATAAAATGTTGACTCGTATTGATTTCAAGGAGTTGATTCCTCATAAAATACTGACTTATTTGAATTTAAATATGATGTAGGCACATCACAACTTCCTGAAAAAACTACTGATATGCAGCATATGCTAGTGAACATCCTTATACGCAAGAGAATCCTGGACTCATTAGTCTTTCCGAGAATCTCTTTTGTCATATAGGAAACATTTCATAATTTTATGTTAGAATTAAAAAGTGATTTATTACTAAAAATTATTTTGTTACCTAATTTATTTTGATGGGACCAAAGGGTCACTAGTCTATATTGAGGGTGGAAATAACAAATCCACTTTTCACTTCTTAGTGAATGAGAAACCCTTGGTTAATCCCACATTGGACAAACCAAGGATGAAGTCTATCCATATTACCACAAAGGTTGCACCTAAGGGAAAGAACTTGTGTATTGGATATGGACTAAGGGAATGGGATAGTGGGCAAACTCACATATGTAAGGTGCTTCGCACCGAAGCACGCGGGCCGCTGACTTGCAGAGCTTGCGTATGCGTGCGTGTGTTTTTGCGTGAGCTGGCATGTGCTCGACGAGTGCCCGGCGTGAGCTCGACGTGTGCGCAGCGTGTGCCTATCAAGACTTAATGGTTTTTTATTTTAAATTCATATAATAAATATTAAAAACCGTTTTATTATTTATGAGAATTTATGAGAATTAAATAAAAAGATTTTTCATAAATACAATTTAATTCTCTTCTCTCAAATTTGCCTATAAAAGAAAAGGAAAATTTTCATTTTTTCTTACCCCAGTCGCAGCTACTATCCTGACGACTTTTCCCCTCTTCTCACTTTGTTTGCGCACGTAGTTTTATTTTTCTTTCTTATTCTGCTGTTAAGTTAGCAACGGGCCAACGAGTTTTTGCTAGCTGGGTTGGTATCAGGTGGTTTTATCCTGGATTCGATTTGTCCTCACTAGAGGTATAGCAACACTCTTTCTAGAGGTGTACCCGACAAATATCGAGTTAATGGCAGTCTGTTGAACATGCGACTCCATCTTCGTGTGTGTGTGATTGTCTGAAGTGTGCTGCTGTATTTTCTAACGCTTAATCCATTTCTAGTTTTTGTTTGGTTTGCTCATTTTTACAGGAATTTTCTCCAAAAATCTTAACTCCATATTTGAGTAATTTCGTAACAATGAAAACGAGAAATAAATTTTTTGGGTGTTGGATCATTTTCTCGATGCTATAGCATAGACAACAGTCTTCAAATCTTCTCGTAAATTATGGTGACGGACCAGGAAGTGGTCAAGAAATAATATTCCGATTACATTTTCAGGCAACAAGAAATAATATTCCGATTACATTTTCAGGCAACAAGAGATGATATTCCGATTCACTTAGTCATGGATCCAAAACGCAAGATCGACTAATTTGGCTGATTGGTGAGTACAACTGAAATTCAAAAATGCAAGAGCTGCTGCCATAATTGAAGAGATGAAATCTTGATCTTTTGGCCGGAAATAAGAGAAGTCAGCAAGCAACAGAGAAAGAAGTTGAATTGTGGCCAGAGTTAATCGGTGTTGGACCGGAATTCAGTAATTGTGTTCGGAGAGCAACAAAACACTCTTTACATCCTCTGTTTAGGAAATAAATGTTATCCATTCTCTACAAATGATCATGCGAGGTCAAAGTGGTACTGTCGGAAGTGCATGAAGAAAGTGGAGAAGGGTTCCGAAGATAATCGTGAACCTGATTGAAAGTGGAGCATAAATCTTTTAGAGAAAAATGAAACGTATGATAACGGACTAATGGGTTTCGAATCACTGTAATCGTGATGAAGAAACTTAATAGGGAGAGAAAATTTCTCGGCAACAAACCCACCTTCTAATCTCTGCAGATCTTCACCATTTCTTCGTTTTATCAAATCCGATTGATTTCCTTAATTAGGTTTTTTGATTTGATTATCAGTTGATTTTGGGGGTGTTTGTTACTTTGAGATGTTGAAGAAGATGAAGAGGTAATAAAGATCCGGTGTGAAGAGGTTGAACAGTACAAGAGGTTTGCTGATACTGTTCATGTTATGAATGATTCCATAGCACATAAAAAGAAAATGTTGATTGATGGGGTTTTGGCACACAGTGGTTTTGGAACATACCCGTTTGTCACTTCTTCTAGCCCAACAGCCGGTGGTGAACTTGTTTCTGGTTTTTTTAAGTTCTGCTTACGGAACTAAAGCTGATCATCGAAGAAGAAGGGTGATCCGCTAGGTTAAAAGAATCAGGGAAAAAGACCATTTTTCCCTTATCCATACATGTGACTCAATGCTTGTCTAGAGGTTTCCTTTATCTCTATTATTTGTACTCAATAAAATTATAAGGGATGACTAAATGGACTTGGACACTTAATTTTTGTTGGGCTTGAGTTAAGTCCTAGAGTTGGTTTTGGATGCATTCTATTTCTAGCTGATGATATGGGTTTGGGCCAATTGCATTCTTCGACATGGATTTGATGGAAAGTCCATGGCTAAAAGGGAAACTTTTATCGCTCAAATGGTGGTAGCAACAATAATCAGGTATGATTTATTAATTATAATCATAATATATTTTTTAATATATGAATCGTATGCATGATGTCTTGAAATTATTAAAACGGTTAATACAATCAAACCGTAGGTCACGTTTGATGAAACGTAATTATGCACTAATATTTATGCACTAAATTTAATGCATAAAATCAAGACAATTTTTTGTAGTTATCATGCACTAAAATAATTTAACATGGAGCATGCATGGGTGTTGATTATTTGATTATAATTAAATCATATTCATAATATAATTAGGCAATATTTTATAGAAATCGTAAGGATTTTATTTATAGAGAAATAAAATAAATAATGCTAAATTTTTATGGAAATTCAAAAGAACAAGTTTTTTTTTTGTTACAGTGTCTGAAGTCAAATTGGTAACCAATGTGAGAAACTGGTGGGTAGACTCTGGTGCTACCAAGCATGTCCACGGAAACAAAGACGTGTTCACCTCCTATCAGAAGGTAGGGGAAGGAGAAAATCTCTATATGGGTAACTCGTCCGCAGCACAGGTTGCGGAAAAAGGCAAAGTTGGGCTGAAGCTCATTTTTGGCAAATCTCTCACATTGAAGAAATTGTTCATGTTCCGGACATCTATAAGATTCTTGTATCCTGTAGTATATTAGATGATAAGGGTTTTCATGAATCTGAGAAAAATAGTGTAACTCAGTGTAAAGACTATGTAGAAAAGAGATATAAGACGGAGGGTTTTTTACAAATTAAATGTAACCCATTTAAATAAATAAAATTGATTCCTTTTATGGTTGTGTGTTATTGAATGTTTGACATGACAGACTTGGTCATGTTTTTCAATGATTAATCTGGCGAGCATAGGCTGCGTTCCCTAATTTAATTTGGAAAGTAAACATAAAGGTTAAATATGCATAAATTAAAATATGTTAAAATGTCTTATAAGAAAAATGTTCAGGAAAAATTCTAAACCCTTGGAATTAATTCCTCAGACCTAATTGACTTGAACTCAGTTCAAACTAGAGGTGAAATTATAATCCTTTTAAAGGAGATGATAAAACCATGAATTAGTTCAGGACTACCTGCGAACTTGTGGGGGGAGGCCGTCCTCTCAGCTTGTCATGTCCTGAACAAAGTACTTATTAAAGGATCAGATATATCTCCAAATGAATTATAGAAAGGCAGACAACCCTATTTTGCGTACTTCAAAAATGTGGGGGTGCTTGACTAAGGTTTCTATCCCTTCACCTAAGAGGACATAGATATGACCCCAAAACTGTTGATTGTGTCTTCATAGGATATCTTGAACACACTACATAAGGTTAGGGTTGTCAGTTCTGATATTTTAGAAATTGGTCTGAATACCAATATGGAATCTAGGGATGTTATGTTCATTGGAAAAATTATTTTCCTTTGAAATTTGAATCTCGCATGATATGTATTGATCCCCTAGATGTCTTTTCTACTTGTCAGACAATACTTCTATAGGAAGATGAAGTTGAGCCTAGAAGAGGCAAAAGATTTAGAATAAAAAAAAATCTTTTAGAGCATGAAAATTTTGATCATGTAATGTTCTCTAGTGGATTTTAAAATAAATGAACCTGACAAGTGTGTTTACACCAAAATTGTCAATGATGCCTGTGTGATTGTATGTTTGTATGTTGGTGATATGATTATACTGGATACAACCATAGATGTAATTTATTCCACTAAGAACATGTTGAATGAGACCTTGACATGAAAGTCTTAGGTCCCTCAGATGTAATATTAAGGATGAAAATTAGAAGAAAGTCTAATAGATATAGTCTTAGTCAATCTCATTACATTGAATTTGTACTTAGAAAATATAACCAGTTTGATAGGAGCATTGGGATGCACTTTTTAGAGTGTGAAGGTATCGAAAATACACTTTAAACTTTGTTTGAGTTATAAGAGATACTCTGCAGTCCTTGAAGGAAATTGTAATGCAAACTGGATAGCAGACTCATAGGAGTCTAAATCTACGAGTGGATACATTTTCACTCTAAGATGTGGATCAGTATCTTGGAAGACTTCCAATCAGACCTATATCGTTCGGTCCACCATGGAATCCGAGTTTATTGCATTAGATAAAGCAGGAGAGGAAGCTGCTTGGCTAAGATGCTTTTTAGAAGACATTCCTTTCTGGCATAGGCCTGTGCCAGCTATATCTATACACTGCGATTGTCAAGCTGCAATAGCTAATGCTAAAAATAGCAATTATAATGGAAAATCCATTCATATTCGGAGAAGACACAATTCTCTAAAACAACTAATCTCGAATGACGTTATTTCTATTGACTTTGTGAGGTCTAAGGAGAATATCGCGGACCCTTTGACGAAAGGCTTTTCCAAGGAGATAATTAGTAATGCATCGAGGGGGATGGGACTTAAGCTCATCAATTAAAACTTTCCATGAAGGATACTCAACCTTGCTGACTTGAGATCCCAAGATCAAGGTTTTGAATGATACAACTAATTTGTGGCAGGTAAAAATTAAACACTATCAGAGAATTATTTTCTCTGTCCCTTCCCTATGGTGTAGACGTGATAGTGTGACTGCATGTGATGATGACTTACAGTAAAGTCTTAATGAGTTCTATAGTTTCAATTTAAGATTGAAATGGAGTGTAGCAGTTAACACTCTTGATAGAAATCACCTATCTGAATGAGGAAGTGGGTCGCTTCCTATGAGAACTGAGCTGATTCTCTAGAGCATTCTGAGAAACGGTATTTGTCCAGGGCCAAAACGGACACAGCGGCATGAACTTAACAGCACTCTTGAGAAATATCTCGCGTAAGGAGTTATTGGTGAATTACACCAAACGATGGCAGTTCAAGACATCGCGTTCACTGTCCATCAAGTAGTTCTGGTACTTCTCACTAAGCAAAGGTTCAATTCCATATGGACACCTATTGCTTAAGAGGTATTTCTCGTTTTCCGGTTTTCTGATTTATCGCTTTCTTCATTCATGTGGGGGATTGTTAGAATTAAAAGTGATTTATTACCAAAAATTATTTTGTTACCTAATTTATCTTGATGGGACCAAAGGGTCACTAGCCTATATTGGGGGTGGAAATAACAAATCCACTTTTCACTTCTTAGTGAATGAGAAACCCTTGGTTAGTTCCACATTGGACAAACCAAGGATGAAGTCTATCCATATTACCACAAAGGTTGCACCTAAGGGAAAGAACTTGTGTATTGGATATGGACTAAGGGAATGGGATAGTGGCAAACTCACACATGTGCGGTGCTTCGCACCGAAGCACGCGGGCCGCTGACTTGCAGAGCTTGCGTATGCGTGCGTGTGTTTTTACGTGAGCTGGCATGTGCCCGACGAGTGCCCAGCGTGAGCTCGACGTGTGCGCAACGTGTGCCTATCAAGACTTAATGGTTTTTTATTTTAAATTCCTATAATAAATATTAAAAACCGTTTTATTATTTATGAGAATTTATGGGAATTAAATAAATTTTTTTTCATAAATACAATTTAATTCTCTTCTCTCAAATTTGCCTATAAAAGAAAAAGAAAATTTTTCATTTTTTCTTACCCCAGTCGCAGCTACTATCCTGACGACTTTTCCCCTCTTCTCGCTTTGTTTGCGCACGTAGTTTTATTTTTCTTTCTTATTCTGCTGTTAAGTTCGCAACGGGCCGACGAGTTTTTTGCTAGCTGGGTTGGTATCAGGTGGTTTTATCCTGGATTCGATTTGTCCTCACTAGAGGCATAGCAACACTCTTTCTAGAGGTGTACCCGACAAATATTGAGTTAAGGACAGTCTGTTGAACATGCGACTCCATCTTCATGGGTGTGTGATTGTCTGAAGTGTGCTGCTGTATTTTCTAACGCTTAATCCATTTCTAGTTTTTGTTTGGTTTGCTCATTGTTACAGAAATTTTCTCCAACATTTTATTCCCTCAATATTTATGCTTCAACATAAGGGATTTTCATTATGATCAACTTGGTGTGAAGATAAAAATTCTACGTATTTACTTTTCCACTGCTCTTACCATTTACGAGTATGGAGTCATATTTAGAATTCTTTTGGTGTTAGTGCAAAACTGTTATGCGCTTCCATATTTTAGCTCAAAATCATTATGTATTTTCCTATTTTTTGGTTATTTTTTAACTTTTAGATCCTATTTTCCCCCATTTGCAGCGCTTAATGGTTTAACGATGTTTTTCTACCTCTTCACAATCATAAGAGCCAGTTCCTTTGTAACTATGACTTGCTAATCATTGTGAATGTGATCCATAAGAGTCAATCTAACATCTAGGGATATTGTCATTCTTCTGGAGGTTGGCCAGTAAAGAAGTTGAAAGAAATGAGTAATCAGTTATGGCCATTAGCCACATACAATTATATGGGAAATCTTGCCCCAAAAAAAGGAATCTATGTGATGGGGGCAAGCTCAAGTATGTAGATGAAATTAGTAAAACATGAACTTATGCTTTGATGTACTTGTAAGAGTATCTTTAAATACTACTCGATTACATGAGGAGATTAGAAATTTGTAACTGTTGTATAATTTTTTTGAGACTTTGAGATGAAAATGATTACTTTGTTTGTGTATACATTTTTTCCACTTAATATAACCTTTCTTTCTTCGGAAAAAGAAAAGAACTATGTTTCAATTTTATCCTAAAATTTAGTTTTGATATTTGATAAGAACAAATTTATTAAGACGCGTGATAATAACTAATAAGGTTAATAATTATTTTTTCACCAATCAATTGAAACTGTCAAACTAATACTTGTTACAGGAGTATGTAGAAAATCGAAGGGTATGTTTTTTGTTTTGATTGATAGTAGGTTGTTCTTGTTAACTCACGAATATTTGTTTACTTTACTATGCTGTTTACAGTTTGATATCAGATTTACTAGCAAAAATGTCTAAACCAACGGGCAACAACCAACCATATTTTGTTTCCGAAAGTGTCTTGTGAGATTTCTAAACACTTTATCACACCCGTTAGATCGTATAACTATCAACGTCTTGATATGTTTTTTTTTCTTCATAAACTCCATATTCACTAAAAACAATTCAAATTATATGGAGAAGATTTAGTACATCAAGTGAATGAAACAACACACTATTATTAGTACAAGAAAAAGATTCTATACACCGGAAACATGACCAATTACAAGTATGAAGATAAACGATAAATTTGGAGAAAAATGGTTTTTAGGATCATAGTCCAACCATTTTGATAATAGTATTCTAGAGAAAGATAAACTCCAGTGAAAGAGGGGTATTCTTCCCAAAGTCTTGATGACGGAGAAGAATCCGGTGGACGGAAATTATCGCCATCGATGTACTTCAATATTTTATAACTCAAATAAGAATTGTTTTTAAAGCTATAGGGCAACGTCATAAAAACACAGACAAAAACACCATTGAAGCGCATAAAACATGTCGGAGGACATGGAGGACGAAGCATCCTAAAACCCTAAAAAAAAAACAACTTAAAAACCCTAACTAAAACTAGTGAAATTAAACTAGAAAAGAAAGAAACTAGCGAAACTAAACTTCTACAGTCAAATCTATTTAGATCCGTGAAGATCTAAGCAGATTAGTGATTGCCGGAATTTGTTGACTCTCGCCTAAAATCACCCAAGAAAGAGGGGGAAGGAAAAGGAGAGAGAAAGTTATTGGCTGACATTGGGAGTCCATATGGTGAGAATTGTCAATATGATAAGAAGTTTGGTATAATATGTAAAATATTACGGGAACCCAGTGAAGGATTTTAGTAAATAAAAGACGTGTTTAGGGACCTTAGATAGAAATAAAACATAACAATGAAAAACCTGCCACCTCCCAATCAAGTTGTGAGTGTGGTTGGCGTGCAAAATCAACGCGCGTGCACACCCCTTGTTCCATGTGAAGGGTTTCTCGGGGTTGATATTGGTGTAGGCTTTGTAAGTTAAATGTTTGTTACAAATCCACACTCACAAACATCGAACCAGTCTTCTTTTGGGGAAAAAAATAATTCAGTTTATAAACTACAGTATATTTTTATGACGCATTGGAAAGTAGATAGAGAAAACAGCGATGAATGAATTGCAGCCGGCAGCTATTGACTCAAAGTCCGCTTCATCAATGATAACTCGAACAATTTTATCCTTTTACTTTGGTATAAAATTTATAGCAAAAATGAAGGTCAAAATGGCAAATTAGAGTCATCCCATTGAAGTACTGCAGAGCCTAGATTTTGCTCTCTTTTAAGCTTGTCCTTCATGAACCAATCGCAAAGTTTCCCTGCATTAAGCTCTTCGATTGGAACACCTTCTTGTTCTGATACCACTCTAAGCAAATTTAGTGACGAAATCTGAGGATAAAAACAATTGAAATAAATCTAGCAAGTAAAAGTAACCGATTAATAGCCCAAAAATCATGCAACACATTTGGATTTTCACAGATTAAGTATTGAACCATGTAAAGACTCCTTTTAATCCTGTAATCGACAATATAGGACACATCGATCGGTCAGCGATTGAACCGTTAATGCATAAATAACCAATTTTTGTTATAGTTTAATCCTGGTAATCAAGACCACAGAGCCCACACCCATCACTCTGCACTCTTTATGAATGTGTGGTGGACTCGCCATTACCGATATCCCTTTTTCGGACAAGCATTGAGTTGTAACAAGAAAGCACGCAGGATGTATGAGGTGCTTTTTTGCTTTTCCTAAAGTGTACCCTTTGAGAATCTCTATGAAGTGTTGGGAGCTTAATATGTTTCAGAACTGGTTCCACATACTTTTTTCATACTCCCGGAGTATAATTTTTAACTCCGGGAGGGACAAAACAAGCAATCTACAAACTTTAAATTCTACTATGGAATGTAGTTGGAATATAATTTTGAAACTAAAGGACTAATGATGCATACCGTTAATCGACAAAGAAAGCGCTCGTGAGTACTTAAACCAGACATTTCAACCAAACCAGCCTCTTCTAAACTTAAAAAACTTTGTCTTTCTTGGTTCTTCTTATTCACCACTTCTTCCTCAGATTGACTCCCTCTGACCACCATTACAAGCTTTCTTCTGCCCCTGACGACATCTTTCGTGGCTGTTGAATTTACACAATAAAATACATTAACTCTTAAATTTCTCGACTAGTGAAAATAAACCCATTTATTTTTTACTTACAGATTTGAGGAATTGGTTTATTTTAGTAGCCATGTAGTACACACACATACCTTGCTTCTGATGGGACTGGAACGATTGTGTGTGACTTTGAAGCTTTTGAAACATTGGGTTGAAAGTAAATGGTGATTGTAAATGGTTCCTGCAGGGTGTCATGGAAAGCATGGTTTGAAATGTGTATAGGAATCTTAAGTTAAGAAATCAATCAAGGAGGGGATACAGAGAAATGGGAAGTATAGGCGTAGAGAAAGAAGAGACATAAGCTTATGAAATTTTAATTTGATAGTTTTTTTTTATGTGGTAGGGAAAAGATAATGCACGAGGGAAAAGACAAAGATAATTAATCACCAAAAAAACACTAATTTTAATTGTTATTATAAGTCCCATAATTTGGGCCAATGCACTTGATTAGTACAATACTACTGAATGATCCAATCAATAACACCCTTAAATGAACCTCAATAAATTAATTAGACAATTTATAAAAATGATCAAACCATATCGACCATGAGCATAACATTCCTCAGCGCCTCTTGCTTATGCTTCTTCCTGATGGTTACACGATCATCACTAAAATCTCCATTTCCATCTTTGTTCATAATATTCTTATTATTCGTCGTCTCTGGAAAAGAAGAAAGGAATTGTCTTTTGGCTTGAGAAATTGATGATCTGATATCATTACCAATCTTTGTATGCTGGTTGATAGAACGAAGAGCATAATTCCATCTGCAAAAGCCTTGATCTTTCAAAACTTCTACTACTCCCATACTAGTTGCTACTATCCATGCTTTACTACCCATTGAACTTATAAAACTCATTTCTTATGAATTTTTTTCTTTTGATGTCTCTGATTTTAACAGAATTTGTATGTATTGGAAGTTTGAAACTGCTAAACTAGTCTGATATTCATCGATGGAGAAGAAATGTCCATATATACCGAAAAGAAACGTACGGACAAGACAACAGTTTTTATTTTTTTCCTTTTGCAAGTGGTTTTTAGCGGATCCACCGTTTAATTTTGGTTCTTTTGGAGTATCTTGGATTCCTTAATCCTTAGTTTAAGGAAGGTAATTAATAATTAGATTTGAGACCTACTCCGAAATGATGGAGGTGCCAGCATGTGTCCCTTTCTTTACCAATCTCCCTTGTCCCTTTGCCTCACAAACACGGTTGAGAGCACATTGACTGTAATATCCTTTGTTTGATATTACCTTTTTCTATGCCCATGTCACGTATGAGGTTAGTGTTCGTCGTTTGTGCATTAAGCCATGTAGGTACAAATACATAAATTATTGGCGGAAACAGGTTTCATAGCCGCGGTTTTCTGTACAAATCAGAAAATTGGAATCTCTCCTTTCGTTAGTTTATTGGCACATCGTTTTGAGGCTTCATGTGCTGAGCAGGGAACTCGCACAATACTCAGCAACTAGCGCCACCAACAAATCTGTATACATCTTGTCTCTTGACGCTTCTTTTTCTTGTGTGCTCACTCTAGTATGATGTCTGTGAACGGTCTTCGTGATACAACCGATTGATTATCGGGAGTAAATGTTCTGCATATGGTGTACGGTTGATGACGATTAGAGCAACATAAAGATGTGGCGAAAATGTTGAACCTTAACGAGCGTTGGATTATATAAAATATATGACGAAGAAATATTATAATTATATTATGGAGTTAAAAAACTTCGAAAATAAAAAAAGAAACGTATAAATACACAATACAAAAGAGCAGATATAGCAAAAAAAAACATTTCAGTCACACATACACAAAAAAGATTATAAGCGACAACCAGGGGCGGACCTATGAGAGGGTTGCTTTAGCCCAGATAATCCTCTAGACCCACAAGCCTAAAAAAAAGAAAAATTTTAGGCTTGACCAAAGCTATTAGCCCGTGCCAGAATTTTTTTTCCCAGCCCTCCTGGATCGTGCCTGGCGATAACCTAAAAGTTCAACGCAAAAACCATTACAACCTTAAAACAGCATCATAGAAGCATAACTGCTTCTTGACAGGCGTTATTGTGCTGCGCACTATATTGAAATCGTTAATTCATTCATACATTTATCCATGCAAAAATATTTTTCAATTAGTTATCTTTTCCCTTGTTTGAGATTCTCAAAAGTGTGTTGAACTTCATAGGAGCGTCTATAATTTGTTGCTTTGACATAGGTTGTCCGCGTATAATCCAGAGATTTCAGCGTTAGAGTGTTATCTTCTTCCACTAAGTTGTTATTGTTAGATTGAGAAATCAAGTTATCTTTATCATTCACAGAAGCATTGTTTATATACACACTAGCATATGCACAGTTACAACAGTAATGCCTAGTCTTTAGGAGTGCCTCGTCTTCAGGTTTTGGATGTGCATATACACCGAGATATCCCTTCATTTTAGCTGACCCTGACTTGGTCAGTTGGAGTAATCGTTATCTCCCAACATGCCCCCTCAAGATGGACATCTAGGTAGAAGTCCAATCTTGGATTTTAAAAGTCGAAATCTCGAAGTTGACAATGGTTTGGTAAGTGCATCCGCTAATTGATCTGCTGAAGAAATATGAGCCACACGAAGTGAACCTTTTTGGACCTGATTTCTGATGAAATGAAAGTCAATAGCAATGTGTTTCATCCGTGAGTGAAACACCGGATTAGCACACAATTGGTGGTGCCCACATTGTCACAGTAAATGACCGGACAATTGGATAAAGTGATGCCCAGATCAGTTAGTAGATATGTTAACCAGTTTAGTTCTGCCGCAGCATTTGCAACTGCTCTATACTCTGCTTCAGTTGATGATCTGGCTACTGATTTCTGTTTCTTTGAGCTCCAGGAAATTGGGTTACGACCAAGATAGACAATGTAAGCGCTTGTTGGGGAGTGCATGTACTGGGATAACTTGTTAACCGCATAACACAAGTCAGGTCTTGTAATTAACAGATACTGAAGACATCCTACAACAGTCCGATATTCTGATGGATCCTCCAATGGTGTTCCTGACTTCAATGTGAGTGGCGGTGTTAGTGGAAATGGTGTAAGAAGTGGCTTAGCATCAGTCATTTTTGTTTTTGCCAGTATATCCATAATATAACGCCGCTGTGACAGAAGTATGCCATGCTTATTTGGAACTGCTTCCACACCTAGAAAATAAGATAATGTACCAAGGTCCTTTATTGAAAAACGATGTTCTAGAGCGTCAATGAATTGGTTAACAATACCTGGATTGCATCCCGTAATAATCAAGTCATCTACATACACCAAAATGTATGTTAAGGCATTAGACCGCTTGAGCACAAAAAGTGAGGTATCTGCTGTTGAATTTATGAAACAGGAGTGAAGCAAGAAAACACGGAGTTCATTGTACCAAGCACGAGGGGCCTGCTTCAGACCATAGATAGCCTTACGCAATTTGCACACATATGAAGGATTGTCTTGATCAACAAAACCAGGTGGTTGTTGCATGAAAAATGTTTCAGACAGAGTACCTTGTAGAAAAGCATTGTTTACGTCTAGTTGTCGTCGAGGCCAATCACGTGCAAGTGCCAAACTTAGCACAACACGAACTGTTGTTGGCTTAACCACATGGCTAAATGTGTCCATGTAGTCTACACCTGGTCGCTGATGGAAACCCTTCGCCACTAGTCGTGCTTTGTACCTGTCAATGGAACCATCTGATTTTCGTTTAGTCCTAAAAATCCATTTACACCCAATGACATTTTGATGTGGTTGTGATGGGACCAAGTCCCATGTCCCATTGGTGACTAAAGCATTAAACTCATCTGACATGGGTTTGCGCCAGTGTGGCTGTTGAAGAGCCTGGGTCACTGTTTTTGGCTCAGAAGTATCACATGATGCAAGTTGGGCTGATAAGTTCAGTTTCTGAATGGGCTTATGAATTTTTTTCTTGGCCCTAGTTGTCATCGAGTGGGTTGGTTGACTTTGCTGGGCCTGTGGTACCTCATGGTTGAAAACCTCCTGATTGCTTGTATCAGCTGCTGTAGTAGATGCTGTTGATGGGCTTGGCTGATGTTGGACCGGCTTTCCTGTTGATGAACGTGAACTAACAAGGTCAGTGGGATTCATACCTGTACTCTCAGTTTTATCAGGTTCTGAACACAGGGAACCCTGCTGAAGGGAAACTGCTGATGGCGTGTTGAGTGTTCCTGGAGGAGGTGGTAGCTGGAACTGGATTGGTGCTGGAATCCAAGTATCAATGGTGATTTGGTTAGTTGATTCAGATGGGTTGGAGAGGTTTGCAAATGGGAACTGATTTTCAACAAATTTAACGTGTCTGGAGACAAAGATTTTGGTTGTGGTAGGCTCAAGATAAAAATATGCACTCTGAGTGAGTGAGTAGCCTAGGAAAATACATGGTTTGGAGTTGGGGTCTAGCTTGTGAGTATTGTAAGGTTTAAGCCAAGGATAACAAAGGCACCCAAAAATCTTGAGTTTTGTATAGTTTGGTGATGTATGAAAAATCTTCTGGTAGGGTGACAGGTATTGTAATATTTTTGTAGGTAGCCTGTTGATAATATAAACAGCCGTTGCAAGAGCATAAGGCCAATAACTGAGGGGTAAAGAAGCATGAGTGAGTAATGAGAGACCTGTCTCAACTATATGAAGATGTTTTCTTTCTGACATGCCATTGTGCTCAGGAGTGTGTGGTGGTGTAGTGAAGTGTGAGATGCCAGAAGTTGTTAAGAATGTTTTCATGCTAATGTACTCACCCCCATTATCAGAGTAGAGTGTTTTGATTTTTGAGTTGAAGTAGTTTTTAATTAGAGCTTTGAATTTGATGAATGTTTGTTTGACATCTGATTTATTGGTGAGTGGATAAAACCATGTGTACCTTGTGTAATGATCCAAAAAGATTACGTAATATTTGAAGCCAGTTGTGGATAGGACAGGTGATGTCCATACATCACTGTAGATAGTTTGTAAGGGTTCTGTAGAGACAATTGAAGAAGTTGAGAACTTTAACTTATGACTTTTATTGCAGTTGCAGGAATTACATGAAGTAAAGGAAGACATTTTAGGGAGCTGGCCTAAGTTGTAGGTTGACTCTATGTGTTGCAGAATTGGAAAAGAGGGGTGGCCTAGTCTGTTATGCCAGCAGTAGGAGTTGAGTTTTGTTGTAGAGAAAGCAAACTTTGTTGATGTAGTTGGCCACTCATACACCCCATCCTTAGTTGGTCCCTCCATTAGAGTTGTTCCTGTGTCCAGCTCCTTCACAAGAAAAGAATAGGGTAAGAACTCAACTGACACATTGTTAGTTTGACAAAACTGAGATATAGAAAGTAAGTTCTTTTTCATATTTGGTACACATAAAACATTCTCAAGTTGAAAGTTTTTGGTGGAGCAGGTTAGAGGAGTTGAACCAGTGTGAGTAATTGGAAGAGTTGTGCCATCCCCAAGCATAATATCATCTTGGCCAGCATATGGACTGTGAATTGCCAGGTTCTCCATGTCAGAAGTTACATGGTGGGAAGCACCAGTGTCAAGTAGCCATGGTTGATTGCTGCTTCCTGGTGTGGTTGAATTAACCTGTGGATGCCATTGTTTTTCTTGGGTTGATTGATTTGTTGGAGTAAATTTGAAGGAGGGACACCTTTTGGCAGTGTGTCCCTGAACTCTGCAGAGCTGACAGAGACCAAGATAGGGTCTGTTCTGCCTGGGATTTGATGGTGTAGAAATGTGTCCAGAGTTGAATTTTTGCTGCCTGGGTTGAGTGTAATAGGAAGAAGATGGATTGGTTGGGTTGCGCCAGTTTGGATGCTGTTGTTTGGAATTCCATGGGGTGGTGCTTCTGATGGTAGCATGTACAGATGGTGAAAAATGTTGTGGTTCAGGAGTTTTAATAGCTAGGGAGGCTTCAAAATTCAGAAGTTTCTCATGTAATTCTTCAAAGGTTATGTTAGTGTCCCTTGCCTGGACTGCTCTAACAAGTTCTTTGTAGTCTTCATTGAGTCCATCAAGGACTTTTTCTGTTATCTCCTCAGCATCTAATGGTGCACCAAGCAGAGCCAGGTCATCAGCTTTGGCCCTGACTGACTGCATGAATTCACTGACAGATAGTGAACCTTTGTCTGTATTTTTGAGTTGATTTTTGAGTTGTTTGATTCTACCTCTTGATGGCTTTGCATAAGTATTTGCAAGGATATCCCAGGCTTGTTTTGCAGTTTTAGCTTGTGCTATAAAGGGAATGACAGGTGCAGAAAAAGAGCCTAAAATAGCATTCAAGATAAGCTGGTCTTGTCTGTTCCAAAGATGGTAAGCTGGGTTAGTGACGGTGTTGCCATCTTGTGTTATAGTTTTTGGAGGGGTTGATATGGAACCATCAATATAACCAATGAGGTCATATCCTACAAACAGGGTGTTGAATTGAAGTTTCCATGAATTGAAGTTGGAGGAGGTTAGTTTCAATGGAGCCTGGGCTGCAACATTAATACTAACTAGAGTTTGAGTAGAGGTATTGGTGTTGTGAATTGTGTTTGTGCTGGTTTCAGCCATTTCAATGAAAAAAAAAAGATTGGATCAGGGCTCTGATACCATGTTAGATTGAGAAATCAAGTTATCTTTATCATTCACAGAAGCATTGTTTATATACACACTAGCATATGCACAGTTACAACAGTAATGCCTAGTCTTTAGGAGTGCCTAGTCTTCAGGTTTTGGATGTGCATATACACAGAGATATCCCTTCATTTTAGCTGACCCTGACTTGGTCAGTTGGAGTAATCGTTATCTCCCAACAGTTATGTCCCAGCTCCCATCTCGTTGGATGACTCTTTATTTGTGCTTTCAGTCTTCACCAATTTTGCTATATGCACTAATAGGGAACAGTTCACCACTATTTTCATTTCTTACCTCTTCCCTCACTTTGAGTCAAGTATGCAACACTCTTGATGTCGGCATTAACCGAAACTGCATTTACATCTTTAGGCTCATCTTTTAAGAGGTTGAAAGGATTCTCACTATAGGATAGTTCTTGTAACAATCTTCAGAGTTCAATTGATCAAATTTTCTTAAAGAGTTCTTTTTTCTTTCTATCATAGGTCCAACTCTCCACCAATTGGGATTGTGTAGTCTGCGCCTCACTTATACCAGGATGGTTTGTAATATTTTCTCAATTGTCCCATCTTATCATCGCCATATTAGGGATTTCCATAGCCACAAAACACCATCAATCATCCAGGATATACGACTAGGAAATGAAAATTCAGGTTCAATTTCTATGCAAATTCTAGTATAACACTTTCTAGTTTTGTTGAGAATACAACCGTCCATCGTAATATATAGGAGTACCAATACAACTAGCAATCTTGCTGAGGCCTCCAAAGTGCAGTGGAACACTATATATCAAAGCCCAAATATGGATATCTTCTATATCTCATAAATTGTCTTCTTAATCAATTGAGTCCAAGGTCTTACAAAGAAAATTTTGTTGGAGATGAACAATCAACCTTGTTCCAGAATAATCAACCTTGTTCCAGAACCATTAATATACAAACTTCACTGTTCTTAAACTAGAAAATGGATGTAATATCACCGTGAATTTTAATACATATGTAGTTTTTTTAGCTCCGTGTCCTTGCCACTGCAAGGAATTATATGAAAATGACATTTCATAGAAAATGACATCATGAGAAATATAAAATCTACCAGAACATAGATCCAAACACCTATATCCTTTGTGATATAAATTATATCCAAGAAAAATACAATGTTTACTTCTAGGCTGCAATTGATTTGATGTATACGGTTTATCATGGAAAGCATGCACATCCAAATACTTTAAAAAAGTCATAGTTAGGCTTTTTATGAAATAATATTTCATAAGGGGAGGAGTAACCGAGAGAACTGGTGGGAAACCTATTGATCAAATAGTTTGCAGTTTGAAATGCCTCGACCCAAAATTTATCTGGTAAACCAGCTTGAATGAGTAGGAGTTCTGTCTACATCTAGGATGTTTTTATGCTTCCCCTCAGCTACACCATTCTGCTTTGGTATACGAGGGCAGGAGAATTCATGATATATACCTTTAGTAATAAGCAATTGTTTTAGAGTAGTGGCAATAAACACACCACCACCATCTGTTCTTATTGAAATAACAGTTAATGAACGCAATTTCTCAATTTGTGTAAAAAAATGAATAAATGTTAAAGCAAAATCAAATTTATTAGCTAATGGAAATATATATCCAACAGTACTTAGTACAGTCATCAACAACATAGCATAACAGACAGAACCAGAAAATGACTCAATATGACATGGACCCCAAAGATCCATATGCAATAGTTCTAGAGGCCTAGTTGCAAAGGATTGAGAAAAGATAAATGGAATTTTATGAAATCTACCTAATTTGCAATGAGATATTTTGCAAAAGGATCGTATGTTTTTGGTCATATTAGGATCTGGTTCGTAGAACATGTCGTTGATGTATTTGGATCGTTGACTCACCATTGATCGTGTAATTTCTTATGAAAATACCCTTATCAAATAGTTAAAGGACATAATATCTTAACCTCAGTTAAAAACATGATCGGGTTTAAATTACCATACTCATTTTCTAACTAACACGTGTCATAAGAGTTAGATTTTAATAGTCTTTGACCATATTTAAAATGTTAACTAACAGTTGACTTGACGGTCAACGATGAGTCTACCACCCAAATACATCAACGGTATGTTTTACGACCCAAACCCTCATATGACTAAAAACATACGACCCTTTTATAAAATATCTCATTTGCAATCTTTACCAAAGAAAGGTTTATTAGAGATATCAGAAATGTGAAGTAGCTGACACAATTTTTGTTGAGTTTGAAAGGATGGATGCCCAAATCTTTTGTGAAGAAGTGTACTAGTTGCTGAGAGAGCCTTATGTGAAGAAGATTTGGATTGAAAATAGATTGGATAAATTCCATTCTTATGTGGCCCTTGGAAAAAAATATTTCCTGAGGTCAGATCCTTCACAAAGAAACCACATGAATCAAAAGTTAAGGAACAATATTATTATCACTAGTGAAATTATGAATTGAAAGAAGATTGTTAGATGATTTTGGTACTAGTAGAATGTCCTTGAACAGGAAATAGTGATCATGCACATGTTTAAATGAACTACCATAGTGAGTTATGGACATACCTTCTCCATTGGTGGTTGATATTATTTCAGAATCATCGTAAGGAGTGATATTGGTGAGAACAGAAGCTTCAGAAGAAATATGGTTGTTAGGACCACTATTTGCAAACCATTGCTCTTGATCATCATCAAATGTATCTGCTGCAGCTAAAATTACTTATAAATTTATAGGCGGAGATCTTCCGTGATAAGAAAATTGAAGTCTGTAATTACACACTAATGCAGTATGACCACCTTTAGCACAGATCTGACACACAATATGAAGAGAATAACCACGGCCATAAGCAGGTCTTGGGAAGAAATTTGGATTTGGAGCTCTGCCACCACGACCACAAAAATAAGTTCTACCAGAATTAGGAGAATTATAAGATGCATTTCCTTGTAAGTTATTTCTATAGCCTTGAAAATGTCTCATAGAAGCAGTAAAAGCCTTAGCATCTAAATCTGCTTTAGTAGCATCGACAACAACAGCCTCTTCGCTCTGCAAAAGATTATGTAACTCCTCACTGGTTACTAGTGGATTTCTCATGCGAACTGATGTACGGAATGTAGCATATTCGGGTAGGAGACCAGAGATAACAACAACAACAACAAGTTCATTTTCATTTATTGGTGAACCACCACCAACAAGTTGATTCTGAATATGTTTAATCTCCATAAAAAATATTGTGATATTAGATCCAACAATTTCAGATTATGTAACTTTGTGCGCAGCTGAATGATATGTGTTAAAGATGTATGAGCAAATTTCTGCTGAATACTGTCCCATAAGCCTTTTGAAGTGTCAGATCCAACAACATAACCAAGAATAGTGTCTGTAATTGTTGATTGAATCCATAGAAGTAATGTAGAGTCCTCCGATTGCCAATTAGTGTATAAAGGATTCACTATATTATTATTAGCATTTCCTCTAGTAGTATATTTATCAGGACAAACACAAGTACCATCAATGTATCCTATTACTTGAAATCTTCGAAATAAAGGAAAAATTAATGTTTTCCAGGTAACATAATTGTCATTTTTCAATTTAAGAGATATGATGTGAGCACTTGTATTAAGTGGTAGCACATAAATACGAATTAATTTGATCCATTTGAACAGAACAGATCGAGAGATAGACAAAGTAAAGGTAAAATAAAAATGAATGTAAAATTGTAAAATTAAATGAGTTTGATTACGAATTGAAGTATAGAACTAGTAATTAGAACTAAAATTGAAATCATAAATAACAAAATTAAAGAAATTTGAATCGAAATCAAGTAGGTCAGGAAACTCAAAAATTGAGATCTGTAAAAAAAAATCAAAAAGAGAAATACCCTCACTGACTACTCGATGAAGAATCACAGGTCCAGTAATGGAGGATCGAAGCTTGAATCAAACTTTGAAAATCTGATACCATGATAACATGGTCGAGCATAGGTGTTTTATCATTGAAAAGAAAATAAACGAAAACGATTATATAGAATAACCTGTCGTTTTTGAGGGCTACAAAAAACTAATTTGGGGCGACTAATTTAAACCCATCCAATAGATGTGGCTATGTGATAGCCTAATGGTATATAAAAATGCCTATATACCCTCTCAGTAATCAAAAAAATACCTTTAACCTTTTCACTAATAAAAGTATAAAAATATAAACCTTTACTATTCTTCTTCTTTACCGATTTTCACCTTCTTCTCTTCTTCTTCTCTTGTTTTCTAACTACTGATTATGGCACAATCCAATTCATCGTAAACCGATTAATCATAAACCAATTTATCGTATAATCGTAAACCAATTCATCGTCGTAATTACAATCTAAAGATGGATCGAAAAAAGCAAACAACCTGTCAAGCTGGTAATACTAATTGGCCGAATTTTGCCGAGAAAATAAGAAATAGAGAGATCGTTGAAGAACATAGTGAGGAACACGAAGAACACGAAGATGATGATCTAGATACGGAGACTGATTCTGACAATCAGCCTTTCCAGCACTATGTAAGAGCTCCAATAAGGTAAGGGTTTACCATTATTTGTCTTTATTTTGCTTCAATCGAATGAAATCGTCAATAGAATATCAAGGGTTTTAGGTTATTTGTCATAATCGGTAGTTTCATGTTTGTATTTATCTACCGATTATGTTACTGTTCTTCATTGCTCATGAACATCGACCATAATCGGTAGTTATATTTAGTCATTAACTAACGATTATATTCTTGTACCAAAATTTCGGCATAATCGGTAGATTCGTATAGGGTTAAACTCCCGATTATGAAAGTTAGTGATTCCTCAAAACATACTACATAATCGGTAGTTATATTTAGTCATTAACTACCGATTGTCCTCTTGTACCAAATTTACACATAATCGGTAGTTAATTTTTTTATATAACTACCGATTATATTAGATGGTTCAATCGGTAGATATGTTATGAATTTGACTTCCGATTGTACTATTCGTTTGTTATTGTGTTTATTTGACTACCGATTGTATGTGTTTCCATAGCTTATATTTTTCTGTTCAAATTTTTATGCATAATCGGTAGATAATGTAGAGCCCGAGCTACCGATTATGCACAATCGGTTGTTAGTTTGTTTTTTTACTACCAATTATAAACAATCGGTTGAGTTTTATGTACTTTGTCTACCGATTATGTAGTGATTCAACGTTGTCTTCTTGGAAATAATTGTTCTTTATTTTGCTTTTTTAGGGAAAGGCGATCTAAGCAAGCCCAAGATATAATTGTTTCGGGGCCTCGTCATGAAGGGGGTAAGAAAGTAACTGCTACTGCAAGAAGAGAAAAGAGCGCTAGCGGAATTGGTATCACCGAAGGAACTCAACCAAGTGTTCCAAGAAGTAGAAACCAAGAAGAAGGAGAACCAAGTGTTCCACAAGTTAGATACCAAGATGAAGGAGAACCAAGTGGTACACAAGGAGAATGACAAGGTACAAAGAAGGTAATTAAGAAGAAAGGAGGACACCAAGTCCCCTCCTCTTTGAAGATGAAGGGTTTTAAAGAAGGTCAAATCCCTGGGTTACCAAAAGATGGAGGAGATATGTTATTTGGATACAAAGACTCTTGGGCGAAAGAAATTTATTCAACTGAGGTAATAATTATAAAACACTATTTTTAACCTATTGTCTTTTTATTCGTAGAAGTGTTAACTATTATTCTAATTATTTTATAATTCGTCATGTACATTAGGACCATTCTGATGCGGTTCGTCTACTCAAACCTACGGCTGCACCAAGAAAGATGAAAGATTGGCCGTTAGATGGTGAGTGTGAACGGTTCAAGCAAATTATACTGAACTCGGGGTTATCTACTGTTGCCGAGAATTCAATGTTACAGCATGACCGGGTGTCGATATCATCCTTCATGGAGAGAATGTATCCTGAGACCGATACCTTCCACATGCCGTTTGGAGAGATGACGATCACCCCAGATGATGTGATGCAGATTATAAGTCTCGCTGATACAACGGTCAAATTTGATTATGTGAAGCAGTTAAACTAGGAACATCTTTATTTTTACACTCAGAAGTGCCTTGGTTGGGATCGAGCGACATCCGACTATTAGTTCAAACGGTGCTTTCCTTACAAAACCAGACAGTTCATCATGGTTCACTTGATGAATATGTTGAAAGGCACCAAGTCTAAAGAAGAAATGAATCAAGAGTTTAGCGATGACGAAGTCAATGCTGCAGCCACTGCATATCTCCTATGTGTTTTGGGATGTGTCATTTTCCCCAATTGTAGTGGCAACCGGGTCGACGCCAACCTTCTACAACTTTTGCATCCTCTCAATAAAGTCCGTGACTATTCATGGGGCACCGCATGTCATGCGTTCTTGATGGAAGAGTTAAGAAAGGCATCGAGGGAATCAACTAGCCAAATTGCCGGGAACGTGAGCCATATACAAGTATTTTGGTAACTCTATTGATGCTTTGATTGTTATTTATTTTTTTCTCTTTTAAGAATCAATTTTCTCATACTTGGGTTGATATGTACACTAGACATGGATCTATGACCACTTTCTGTCTCCCTCGAGTTGGCCAAAGAAAATCCGATATGGGAGAAAGGAACACCAGAGGAACAAAATACATCTTCGACAACAACCATTCAAGGTCTAAGGAGCAGGAGTTGATTTCTTTGAAGAAGAAATTAGACTTGATGGCATCCAAAGATGTATGCTTTGATCCATACATGGAAGACCGAGCTAGTGGTCATATAGCGGGAAGGTATGAGTTGTCGTTTTGCTATGGACCCTTGTGGCATCCTACTGGATATGTCATGTGCAATGACTCTAGGGTGATGCGTCAACTCGTTTATGTCCAAGAAAAACCTTGGAGTCACATGCGCGGCAGATTCAAATTGGAAGTCGAGAATTCTACTTGTGGTAAGGACTCTATCACAGTAGTTTACTCTGTAACCCATCCGTTGAAGATTGGAATAACAGGATGCAATATATGATCAACAATGGGAGACCTATCAACCGAGGTAATGAAGTAGATCCACGCTATATGGTATGGTACCGGGAGCATTCTCATCTTCATGTGATCCGTGAAGATAAAGGAAAGACCACCAAGATGTCCGATTATACTTGCATCATCAAAGACAAACCCTCAAGTTATGAAAGGCTGGTACATAATGTTATTTCCTTTTGATTTTAATATTACGGCTCAATATTTTAGATAATAATCCTTTGATTGTTATTGCCTAAAAACAGAAAAAAAAAAAAAAAAGTTTGCGTTTTTCTCCAAGAAAATAGTTGGGTGTATAAATGCGGGAGTGCCACTATCAATTGAGAATATGAGAGAGCATAAAGACCTCATAGACAACATTGATAATGAAGCTTACGCTAGCAAGTTTGGGAAGAAAGCTGCGAATAAGCATAAGAGGCTAGCAGCAAAGCATAGTAAAAGATCTCGCGGTTCAACGAATACTGATGGTGAAGGAAATGTCCCTGATGCTGAAAGATTCTTATCCCCTGGTGCTCGTCGTCCTCGTACCAAAACCAAAAAATCTAGAAATTAGATTGTGGTTGTTTTGTCAGAGAACATCATTTTCAAAGTTGATTTTTAAGAAACTTATTTACTTTATGGATATGTCTATGGTGTTTAACATTACTGGTGTTTAATGTTCTAACATTTGAATAGAATTTATGTTCTTTTTGTGAATTATCAATTGATTTGCAAGAGATTTACTTTTAATAAGTTATTTTGTTGAAATTTTACATTATAATCGGTAGATAAGTGGTTTGCATCACCTACCGATTAAGTATGTTCATCAACAATCGGTAGATAACAATCTATCGATTACACCTTCTGACATACAATCAGTAGATAAATATCTACCGATTACACTTACCGATGGAGCTGCCTGTTTCTGGACACATTTTACACTATAATCGGTAGTTAAAAAAAATTAGACTACCGATTATACATGTTCAAAATATTGGAATTTTGATAATTTTTTCGTTTTTGAATTTGGGGAAACATATACAATCGGTAGTTAAATAAATTCTTAGACTACCGATTATACATGTTTAAAATGTTAGAATTTTGATAATTTTTTCGTTTTTGAATTTGGGGCAACATATACAATCGGTAGTTAAAAAAATTCTTAGACTACCAATTATACATGTTCAAAATGTTGGAATTTTGATAATTTTTTCGTTTTTGAATTCGGGACAACATATACAATCGGTAGTTAAAAAATTCTTAGTCTACCGACTATACATGTTGAAAATGTTGGAATTTTGATAATTTTTTTGTTTTTGAATTTGGGGCAACATATACAATCGGTAGTTAAAAAATTTCTTAGAATACTGATTATACATGTTCAAAATGTTGGAATTTTGAAAAAATTTTCGTTTTTGAATTTGGGGCGACATATACAATATGGCAGTTAAAAAAATTCTTAGTCTACCGATTATACATGTTCAAAATATTGGAATTTTGATAATTTTTTTGTTTTTGAATTTGGGGCAACATATACAATCGGTAGTTAAAAAAATTCTTAGACTACTGATTATACATAGACAATATTAATCGTTAGTTAATCATGTTCCCGTACTACCGATTATAGCAAGACAAGTTCTGTACACAAAAACAAGTATAATCGGAGGTTTAATTTGTTAACTAAACTACCGATTACAATGGAATCGTTAGATACGGTACTCCATTATCTACCGATTATGGGACGTCCATGGCATTAAATGCATGTAAAAAATGAGTTTTTTTTGTTAAGGATCACAAAACATTGCATTAATATTTGTTTATACCCAATGTTCAAAATATATATTCAAAATGAACTACTCACCATCCAAGGTCAAATCAATTGGGTCCTTTCCTGAGCTTGTTAAACGATCCCAACGCTTCATGTTGGACTCGTATTGCTTCAACCACTCCTTACAAGGGTTAGTTGGGAAGTAATCTGACCACCTATTCAATGGAGGTAATGGACAATCATTCGTTAACCTTAAACCGATAAAATGATTGTTATTAACCCATGCCATGATGATTCGTCTATTATTGACCGACTCATCACACACCGTCCTTGTGGGTGTAAATGTAACACTCACTCCTAATGAAGGAGGACAGAAATAATGTACCACGAAGTTCAATACATCCGCTAAAAGATACTCACATATCGGCATTACCATCCAATACCTGGATCCGATTGTCTTCAATCCGTTTCGGCATTTTACACGAGTATATAACTCTTTGATCTCTTGTTCTCTAACATGTTTATCTCTTTCTCTCATCATTTCAATATAAAATTCATTATCCTCCAATAATTATTTCTTAAATATTATCATTGGGTGATATTCTCGGTAACCGCCTCACTAAAGTCTCCTATTTGTTTCGAAGCAACGTGAAAACCACAGTTTTTATCCCCATCGACATCGTCGGTGGACACAACAAATGGTATAATGAGTTTCCAAATACTCATCGTGTATAGGTTGGGTTTGACTTAGTTGGGAAAGAATCGTAGAAACCTTAGGTTTGACTTGTCGTGAGCTTGGTCCATCTTGATCCTTCCTTGGACGACCCCTTTTCCTTAGAGCTGACATATCTTCATACTCAGCTTCAGTATGTTCATGCCTAGAAATGTCACGTTGACTAGATAACCATTCCTTCAACTCTTTTCTTTGAATTGACCTCGGCTTTTTGGTATTCGGCCTACCCATCGCCTTTCCTTTCATTGGTTCCTGAACAACCTTTAGACAAGGGTGAAGGGCTTCCTCTAAATAGTGCATCAATATTTGTTTTTGTGTCCCATTTGACGTAGAGTAACGCTCGAGTATTCGTGCAAATATTTCCGTCTCCACGAACGACGCACCATCAACCACCAGGGTGCTTGGAGTGAAAGTTAATTGCTTCCAAAAGGGATGAATATCATTAATTTCAATCACTTCAATATACCTTCCAAGCATATGACGACACGGAAGTCCAATACCTATCATCGTCTTGCAGTTGCAAACCGTAGTCTCATCATCGTGATCTCTATACAACTCCAATTGTTTATCATGAAATTTATTGGTCACCAAGAAACCTTGTAAACTATACCCCTTAGAAGATTTTTATGTTTTAAGTGTGCCAACGAGAATTTATGCAGACTTTTTTCCATTGAACCATAAATCTTAGTGAGGTCACGATTGGTGAACTCATAGATTGCTTCTTGGACCGACACAACCCTATTTTGACTACCGACTAGTATGTTCTTTAATCGGCCATGGTACCCCTCTGCAATGCTTGTTGCTTCGTTCTTGAAGATCCGATATTCATATGTCCATGCAAACACAAACTTATCCTTATGCGGTCCCAACCATTGTGTTTTGGAATACTTAACTGGTTTGGGATAGTTCTTGCCCCATTCATCCTCAAAGTTCTTCAAGTTGTATTCATAAACTTCCTCCGTCATCGACCAAACTATTTTATCCCATGCTTTTAGAAATAAAGACCACTTTATTCCATCCTCGACCCACTTTTCATCGGCCAACCTTTTCTCTTCTTCTCGTTCTTCCACGGTTAGTTTACTAATACGTTCATCCTCTTCCTTCGACCTCTTGGTACCTTTGTTTCGTTTTTTAGCTTGGATATGATGTCTGCAATTAGATTTGATGTTGCATTGAAACACTACCTTTATTGCATTCATCAAGGCTTGATTGTTATCCTTTACAATAACCCTTGGAAAATGCTTGCCATTATAAATCGACCTTAATGTTTGCAACATCCAAATGAAACTCACATCGTTCTCAGCATCCATCAAACCCCACGCCACCGTAAATGTGCATTTGTCCGAAGTGTGGCAAGCAATGTTCAACAACGGCATGTTGTACCTGTTTGTCTTGTAAGTAGCATCTATCAACAAAATTTGATGAAAGCATTGAGACAATTGGATCATCTTCGGATGTGCAAAGAAAATACGAATCACCTTACCATCCCTTTCTTCTTTTCTCAACGTGTAATTGTGTTTCTCGGCTAACCACTCTGATTGTTGCATAACCATTCGACCATCCCATTCCGTCCTTTTGATTGTTGCTAGCGCCGACCTAATTGTAGACAACAAAAACAAGTTGTTGGGGTCATCTGCCTTTATCTTAGATAGGATTGCACTCGCTTTCATTACATTCTTCATGGATTTCACCGTCTCCATTTCCTTTGGTTTTAACTTGGCAACCATTACGTGCCCAACAAGACTTTCTGGATCTTCGTGGTTGTGACGACCATTAACAACTCTAGACATAACCCATACTTTACCTTTCTTACCGTCGGACTTACATAAGATAATCTTAAAATGACATCCAACCTTCTTTGAATTACCTCGGTATATCCCCTCCTTCTTCTTTATGTATTTACGATCCTTTCCCACATGACTCTTTTGCTCGCCACCTCTATCACAAATCATTTCAAATCGATCAAATCTTGTCCAATTGTTCTGAACTACAACGCAGATCTTCTCTTTTTCCTTGTTGATAAGCCATTCCTTTGCCTCCGCCTTACTTCCAAATGTCTTAATGTGCATATAACAAAACAAATATCATAAGCCTAACCATGCAACATACATTCTTATAACAAGGCAAGAGTAGGTAGGTAGCATACCAAATTATCTGCATAGTGTAGGGAAGTATCAGGACCCTCGTATGAAACAGGATTAACCTATTCAATAATCTACGTAAAATAGCATGAGTTAGACAACAATAATCGGTAGATAATTATGTTCACTTACTACCGATTAGTAACATTCGGTAGATAATAATATCCCCGTTCTACCGATTATCAACAATCGGTAGTTAATTATATTCCTGTACTACCGATTATAGAAAGAAATCAAGACAAGTTCTGTACACAAAAACAAGTATAGTCGGAGGTTTAATTTGTTAAACCACTACCGATTACAATACAATCGCTAGATAACTATATGCCATAAACTACTGATTATAAAGTTTGCAAAATATTAAATTTGTAGGTTTGGAGAAATTTATTTTTGGGGCGACATATATAATCGGTAGATAATAAGTATTCCTAAACTACCGATTATGCAAACAAAAATTCATTGGGGATTTTGTATAACCGGTAGTAAGTAATCTTCACGAGACTACCGATTATACCATAAAATTGGCACAGGAGTGTATAATTGGTAGATATGGCACTCCATTATCTACCGATTCTGGGACGTCCATGGCATTAAATGCATGCAAAAATGAATTTTACTTATTACCAATTACATACAAACGCATACAAAGTAGGTTTTTGAACTTCTTAACACAATACATGATTGTTTGATGTATTATTTTGATGTGATTCATCGTTTTCTTTCGTTAAATCGTCGTCTAGGTTTTCTTCCACACCAAAATTTGGATCATCCAACAAATATCCCAAATCGTCATCTCTAAACGTCTTTGAACCTTCAATATTATGTTCTTCATGATGTTTCTCACCTTCTCCCTCATACTCATCCATGTTTGTTATTGATTTTAGGTAACACCTAGTTTTTCCAAACTTCTTCTTCTTCTTCTTCTTCTTTTTCTTCTTCTTTTCTAAAACACTCTCTATTTCTATTCTAAAACTATAACTCAAATTCCTCATCTAACACTAACTATAACCAAATTAATTAACTAATTAATCAGTATTAATACTAATTAAATAAGGGCAGATTAGTCATTAAAAAAAATATATGGATAAGGGGTGTATTGATATTACTTCATAATGACTTTATTTTGTTTTATTAGTCGCCCCAAATTAGTTTTTTGTAGCCCTCAAAAACACCAGGTAGAATAACTGTTACAAGGTGAATAGTATATAAACACCCAAACTCTCTCACACATACCTCACACACTTACAAAAAACACATAGAGAATAATAACACTCCTCACATACTCTACATATAAATAAGTCATGTACCAACTCTTAAGTGTGAACTTGATGAGTAGTTCCAACCAACGGCAGAAAGTCTACAATCACATTAATTACTCGCATCAACATTTCCCCAAGACTGATATCCTCCCTGATTTAGAGAGAACGGCGAATAAGGAATCGAATGAGAAGTAGAAGAATGCCCCTAGGCCCTAGCCATATCTAGGTAATTGGCGAAGGAGATGAATCGAAACCTAAACTCGAGAAACAAAAAAATTGTTTGCACGTCAACAAAGACTCTCACATGGTCCTCATAAGAGACCCATGTAACTTAATATAATGATTTTTGTTACAATTGATCATAAGGGTCATGATCTATGTGGTCAATATCGGCCGTTACGGCCGCGATAACGGGGATATTCAAGGTATCGCTTCAAGAGCGCGACGAATTTCCGTATCGGCCGATACGGCCGAGATTCGTCCGATATGGCCGAGATTCGCCCGATACGGCCGAGATTTGCCCGATATTCAAGGTATATGCTTGTTGCACATTCGAAGATAGTTGAAAATAGTTGGATATAAAATTTGGGACTCCCGATATTTCACCGATAATCTCCCCGAGAAATCGTTATCAAGATGTCAAGGTCCCGGCCGCGACGAGACCGAGATCCAAAATTAACTACATTGGTCATGATTCCTATATAATAGGGTCTCATGCCTCTAACCAAGGAACTTAATAAGAATACGAGTTTTATACAATAGTTTGAATTTGCTATTCGATTAAATAATAACAATTATTATATTTTGATGATAATTATCAGTTTGTAAACAGTAACCATATTTTGAAATCACCTTCTATATTCAAAAACCTTCATCTTAAATATTGGTATTCGGTAAAAAAAACTTAGGTAGTAACTTCGTATTTCTAATCAAGTCCCTTTTCAAAAAGGGAGCTATTAAAATCACAATCAACTTATAAAGTATTTTTAATTAAGATTGAACATAATAAATTACATCATATCTAATATATCCATATTTACTATATATTTTCATGGACTTAATTTGTACTTCCTCCGTTTCAGGAAAATAGTTACATTCTCTTTAAATTTTTGTTCCAACAAAAGAGTTACTTTCATTTTCAATATAACAAACTTTCAAAACTACCCTTGTTATTTTAAGAAATGTTATTATTCTCATTATAAAGATATATGTAGTATTAAATTTTTTATTAGGATAAATCTGGAAATAAATTACAAAAGTTATTCTCTTTCATCTTGCCTTAACAATTGTGCAAATAGGAAAAGTAACTCTTTTCCTGAAACGGAGGGAGTATTATTTTACAACTCCGACTCATTAGAAAAACATATAATTTAGACAAAACTCAAAAACATATAGTATTATTCCACTAGATATGATAAGGTCTTGCTTTAGTTTTCTTAGAAAAGAAGACGAAAGAAAAAGGGTTTTCTTACTCCGTTTGTCCATATTTTTCCTAGTTTAATTTGGGTAGTAGAATTAATAGGAGGCTTTGAGAAATCTACACACATCAAAATTTATTGGGGGTTCCAAAAAGGGGTGATAATACTAATATACCCTTCCTTAAATAACTTATTCAAAAACCTATTATACTTAATCTATAAGCTCTCACTCTATGTGGTCAATATCGGCCGTTATGGCCGCGATAACGGCGATATTCAAGGTATCGCTTCAAGAGCGCGACGAATTTCCGTATCGGCCGATACGGCCGAGATTCGTCCGATATGGCCGAGATTCGCCCGATACGGCCGAGATTTGCCCGATATTCAAGGTATATGCTTGTTGCACATTCGAAGATAGTTGAAAATAGTTGGATATAAAATTTGGGACTCCCGATATTTTACCGATAATCTCCCTGAGAAATCGTTATCAAGGTGTCAAGGTCCCGGCCGCGACGAGACCGAGATCCGAGATTAACTACATTGCTCTCACTCAATCCAAAACCAAAAAAAAATTAAAAAAATCACTCCACCCCTCTCCCTCTCCTTTAAATATAACGACCTTTTTCCTCCAAATTATTTTTTCAAAATCACTTCATCGTCGTAATCGTCGATTCGAAAACTTTAATCATTAATTAACTTCTTCTACAAACATGGTTCGCACAAAACATCAACAAAGAGATGTAATCCCACCTAGAATCGTTGTGAAACTAAAAAGAAAGGTTAATACGAGAAGCATCGAGGAAAAGAGTTCGACAAAATGGCCCCAATTAGAGAGTAAGTAAACTGAACCCAATATTCTACTTGTTGTGACTGTTTGTATATATGTTTTTAGTGGAAAATAAGATTAGAAAATTCGAAATTGCAGTTTCAGAAAGAGGGTCGTCGTGGTCCCAAATCAAAGATCATGTCGATTTTTCATATGTATGTTAAAGTTATGAAAACTCGTCATGGTCTATGAGTTGCGACCATGACGGCCCCTGCTGGGTTTTGACTGAAGACGAAGGGTTAGTCTAGGGTCGCTTCGGTTTTTACCTAAAACCATAACGACCCCTATTGTTTATATTCCCTGTAGATCTAGTGAACTAGGGCCCATCGGTTTGTAATATTTAACCCTAACGACATTAGTTTATATGAAAACAAGGGTCGTTATTGTTTAGCTATATGGTCGTCATAGTTTTCTATGGGTCGTTAGTGTCGAAAATTTAGACCATAATGATCCTTATACTTGGACTATGAATGTTGGTTCTGTTTTGTTGATTTTTTTGTATTTTCAATTGTAGGATGCTTAAAAAGGCCAAGAAAGGAAAAGGCAAATATTTACCCACTCCTCGCTCCAAACTTCCCCGACACGGTAAAATCTTGGTGGTTGGACCTTTTCATGGAAAAGATCTGAAGGAGATACCGAATGTTATCCGTGAATGTGCAAACCAAGATATAGAACCAGCGAATTCCCCTTCTTCTTCTGCATCCTCTATTTCATATGTGACTTCAGACCATGACAACGAACAAATTGAAGATTATATTGATGAGATTGGTGGCGGTGGTGGGGTGGTGAAGCTGGTGGTTCTAGTGGTGGTGATGATAATGGTGGTGGTTCTGGTGGTGGTGGTGGTGGTGGTGGTGGTGGTGATGATGGTGGTGGTGATGATGGTGGTGGTGGTGAGAAGGCGGGCAAGCCAAAAACCCCTAGTGTGAGGCACATACCCGCTACCCGCTTTCTCATGGGGCCTGACCTCAATGGAAAAGATAGAGGCTTACCCTTAAATAGAAGGAAAGGTGTTATTTGCATATCCCGGCTCGTGGGCTCATACCATTTGTGATACCATCGTAAGAATCTGAACTTTGGTTTTCAATTAACTTGTTCTTGTCATTGATTGTTTTCTTATTGTGTTTTTTTCTCCCTATTCTGTAGGATCATACGAACGCAATACGTTTTTTTAGACGCCATTCTTCATACGCAAAAATGGTGTTTTGGACCCTAGAAGGAGAATGTGCAAGAGTTAGAGCGTTAATCGAGAACTCCGGTTTTTATCATGCGTACAAAACTCCGACATGTATTATGATAGGGTCACGGTATTGCTTTTGTGAGAGGTTTTATCCTGAAGTCGGTTGCTTCTAATTCCCCTTTGGTGAGATGGCTTTAAATCTTCACGATGTGGAAAAGATTATAGGGTTCCAGGTCGAAAGAAAATCCACCATGAACAACTAAAAGAAGAAACTTCTTTGGGAGACAATTTATTAATTGGCTAAGGCGTTATTTGGCTGGGATGAAGAGGAAACAAACGACATGTTGGTCAAAGGGTCAAAGTACCGGAGGAAAAAGTTCAATCTTGTGCAGTTAAGGGACATATATTCTTGGACACTACAAAAAGAAAGAGACCATGGTATCCTCTTTGTGGTTGAAGTTCATGTTGCGGATGCCGGTTATCTTTTGTACGTGCTAGGGTCTATGATGTTTCCCGACAGCTCAGAAAACAGGATCAGTGTGGACTTTCTCCAGCTCTTGTATCCTTTGGAAAATGTGGGTAAATATTCATGGGGGACTGCCATCGTAGCTCACATGAATGAGGAGCTAACAAAAGCATCTAGGGAAATAACTTATCAAATCAATGAGAATATTGCTCTACTCCAGGTAATTGAAGTAATGTTATTTGCTTGTCGGATGAATTATTATTCTTTTTTAATCTCTTGTTTGATGAATACTAGTTTTATTGTTTTGATTATTGTGTAGGTGTGGATTTACGACCATTTTCCTTCGTTGTTCAATGACAACGAGGATGTCAAAGTGAACGAGGCATGGACCAGTGCTCAGCTAAGAGGGATGAAATAAAACTTCACTGGGGGTCAAGAGAAGTTTCATAAGAGACAGTTGTTAGCTATGCGGGAAATATTGGACAATATGACACCAAAAGATGTAGCCTTTAATCCGTATGTGGGAGAGAGAGTTGATCCTGATCGTCATCCTGTATGTTTTTACTATGGTCCTTTGTTTCACCCAACCGGGTACTCAATGTATAATCCGTTGAGAGTAATGCGTCAGCTTGGATATATTCAAGATCCACGTGATGAGGATTATGTACCAAAGTTCCGACTCAACCTTAAGGAATACAGTTCTGACGCTTCGAGTATTGAAGTGGTTTACGAACCTCTACCTGGGACCCGTCATTGGGATGCTAGGCATGCTAGCAAGGTAGACATTTTTCTTTGGGATCAGGTGAATGAAGGTTATGAGGCAAATGATGGTTACTTGGAATCGTACCAACAGTTCTCCCATGGCCGTGTGATAAAGATAGATACTCGAGCGGGAAAAAACAAGAAAAACATTTACTTTTTCTACTCTGGCACCCGACAACAGAACCGACTCTAGCATTCTAAAGCTTGTTGTAAGTATTTTTGTCTTTTTTTGTCTTAACCTCGATAACAATTTTTATGCAAATAAAGAGATCGAATGAAGACTGTGATCAAGGGACTATGTTGCTTGAAGGGCAAGGGAGAACCAATAACGCCTGACCAACAAGGTCAGTACATTGACTACTTGACACACGTCGAAAACCCCGCTACAAGTAAAATGTATGATGAACTGGATCGTGCAAGTAAGAGGTCTCGGAAACCGTCTACCCAAGTTATCCAAGAAGGTTTTGATAACCAAGGTGAAGAGGCCAAGATAATGATCAAATAGGTGAAGGTGCTGAACAAGCCGAAGGAAACCAAGGAGGTGCTGGACAAAATCGTGGAAGTCAAGGACCTGCTCTAAAGCGAAACCAAAGATCAGCTAGTCAGGGTCGTGGTCGTGGTCGAGACCATATTGTTGTTTTTAAAACATCGCTAACTTGATCTCATGTTTATTTACATTTTTAAGGTACAACCTAATTTGTTTTAAGACAATCTTATTATGGAGACAATCTTAATTTGGATTCACTTGTAAGATTGGTTTGAATATGCTTGTTAAGACATCATTATTTTGGAGAATTTGAATTGTTTTCGCCTACATCATTGTTGTTATATGTATGGTTTTTATGTGTCGACCATAACGACTGTAATATTCACATACATAGTCGTCATGGAAAAAAATTAGCAGGTTGACGACCCTGGCTGTCACAAGTTGGTAGATTCTTTCCCAGAACAAGAGTCATCATTGTCAAATTTAGCAAGTTGACGACTCCAACTCTGACATTTTTAGCAGTTAACCATTGTATTCGTTGTCGTTATGGTATAAGTTATCAACCATGACGACTCCTTAACTCCCAAATAATGGCAGATATGGGTCGTCATGGATTATGCTATGAACCGATGCGACCATAGTACACCAAAACATCTAGGAAAAACCAAGATTTTGTATCTAGGGTCGTTAGTGTCTTTTGGAATCGACCATGACGACTCCTTCTCAGGGTTCTAATGGCGGATACCTGTCGTCAGTGTTTTTGTTATGGACCGATGCGACCCTAAATGACCAAACGTCCAGGAAAAACAACTCCTAGGTGTCTAGGGTCGTCATGGTTATTTGGTATCGACCCTTCCGAGCCTTGATACAATTTGGAATATATTACTGGTCATTTTGGGAAATTTAAAACACACATTGATTTCATTAAGACAATAACATTACATCAATTTCGTATTACATAATGTTTAGCATGGACGACGATGTACATTGCACATTAAAACTTCGTCAATGAACCTCCGAGCACGATTGTATAATACCCCATAGCACTTTGCGTGAATGAATTTTCTTTCACCATTTCTTATTCGCCATAGACCATTAAATCGTTCCAGCTAAAAGAAAATGAATTAAATGTTAATTTGCACACCTAAAATCATGAGAAAGGTACATAAAGTATTAATTTTTAGTATGTTACTCACTTTTAGGTAAGAGGAGCTTGGGGATGATGGTCATTTACCATTTTTCTAACTTTAATGAACTATTGAATTGAACTTTTGATGTAGGCGAATCGGAATGCTAATTCTCTCCATTTTTCGGTTCTTGGGATTCGCGGTGTGCTCATAATAGAACTCTTTCACTCTCTTCCAAAATATTGAAATAGATTTCGTCCGGACGTTCATGGAACACCTTAATGAAAGATTTAACGAGATCCATATCTTCATCCGGTTTTCATTGTGCCATTACCATTGATGTCTCACTTTCAAATGAAAACAAAAACAAATGTAAGATATATAAAAAGCAAAAATAAAAGGTATGAGGCATTTTCAGATGGAGGAAGAGGGGTGTATTATATAGAAAAAAATCCCAACGGTCATATTTTTTAAAATTTACATATACGGTCGTCATGGTCATACCCTATACACCATGGCGATTCTGGGAAAACTAATTTGAGACCCGTGTTGGAGGTCAACCTATAGGTCATCATGGTATATGGGTATCAATAATGACGACAATTAATAATACAAAGTTGAACAACATTTAGACTTACATTAATAAGATAATTAGATTCAAACTTGGGATAACTAGTAGTACATTAGAACGTGAAAGAAATATTTAACTAGGCTTAACAACTTGTATACCAACTTGGTTTTACTAAACACATCACATATTATTCTTTTTCTCGGTGCGATCCTCAATTATTTTCGCAGCTTTAAAATGAATAAGCCGCTCTCCTCTCCATTTGGTATATGCATCTTATGACGTAAACTTACACCCTCTGTGCCTAGCGAGAAACTCGTTGTACTTGATGCACAATTTTATAACATGAAGAGTCGTTCAGCAAACATAGTCGGTAGTGTAATCATGGCGTGGACCCTTCTATTTCGCGCCCGGCCTGGGAACGTAAGGTCCGTTTTTACCAGGTGCGAAAATATACTATCATCCTGATCTTCTTCCGGAAGATCCGAGACGACGTAAAATTCCTAATCCATTACGTCTCATCCACAACGGACTTTAACCTTTCCCTTCGTTGGAATTGGTCGTAACCTCGTTTCTTGCTTTCCTCTTTTTCCATGGCAGCCATTGATTTGATTCTCTTACGTATCTCTTCTTCCATAGGTCTAATTGATTTTGTATTTAAAGATGATGTGGTTTTTTTGCTTCTTTTGCGTTTATCTTCTTCCATAGCACTAATTTGAGTAGTTGATGATGGAGGAGTTGGTAGTTTGCATCTTATGAGTATCTCTTCAAGTGAATTGGTAGTTGATGATGAACTTGCCATTGCAAGAGAGTTTTAATTTGAGAATAATGTTAAAGTCTTCAATTGAATATAGCATGGGGTTAGCATCTTTATATAGAAAAATTCCCATCGACTACTTTTTTTTTAAAAAAAAAAACTAGCCTTTATGCTTGAGTCGTCATGGTATTAAGGTATCGACACTAACGACTCTAATTCACTCCGAAAATTAAATATAAGAGTCGTCAGTGTTTGATTTACGAACCGATGCAACCCTAGTACTTAAAAACATCCAGGAAAAACCAAAGATTTGCTAGAACCGGTTGTCATGGTCTATAGGTTACGACCATACCGACTCCGTTTGGAGGATTGGGTCGTCAGTGTTTTATATTATCGACCATGACGACTGTAGACAATCTATCACCTATGAACCTATATGCAACGGCTAGTTGGCTAGTTTTTTTTTAAAAAAAAAATAGTCGTTGGGTCTTTGATTTCTATAAAATAAATCTTCTTCTTAATATACAATGTCTCTCAAACACTTATTATCTCTCATCTTCTCATCTTTCAAATCCTTTCTAGTTTTTTTTCTTCTAATTTCTTCATCATGGTTAGTGAATTCACTCCCCGAGAAGATGTTGTGGCAGTTAGAGCGTGAGTTGTAGCCACGAAACATGACGAAGAACTCAAGATCAACATAGATATGAGCTTGACAACTTTTTGGGACCGTATTTTCAGGGGTTTTGTTGCTTTAGACGGCAATCAAAAATCAAGATTGATGACAGACGTGAAAGAAAGATTCGAATTGATCTACAATCGATGTTGTTATTTTAGAAAGATTTTGGTGAATATGATCGCGTATTATCCTCAACTACCACCCTTGGAACAAGTAAGTGAATGTAATTAGATGTTAACCAAATCTTATTTGATTATAATACTAACTTATTGTTGATTTCTTTTTTCAGAAACAACATGCATATGAACAATATAAGATGGAATTCTGCAAAAGATTCCGACATGACAATTGTTATGTAGTGTTTGATGAAAATTTGACGTATTTCAATGATCTAGATTCGATTAGTCCGATATTTCTATCCTATGTATGGTTATATTTATAATCTATGTATGCCTTTTTTTTATGATCTATGTATGCATTTTCTTTTCCTTCTAATGAATTTGTAATTACAAAGTCCTGAATCATCAAAGTTTACAGCTTGTGTCGTCGTGGTATATTGGAATTGACACTGCCGACCCCAACTAGAGGCATTATGATATTTGGTATGCACCGATACAACCCTAGCATTAATTTCATACAGGGAACTCTAATTCGAGAGTCGTCATGGTATAAATTACTGATAGTGATGACTCAAACCAGGTTAGGATCGTCAGAGTCAGAAAATATGACCATGACGATTTTTCATAGACTGGTAATATAATAGGTGAGGACCGTCAGGGTATATTATTACGACTATGACGACCTCTGAAAAATTTGTGAAAGCCCCTCTTCTTCCTCGCTTAATAAAAAAAAATTAATCAAATTTTAATCCTAACTATAATATATATAATTAATTTAATATAATTAATTAATATAAACTAATCATGTATTAGGACTAATCAAATAAAGACACTTTAACTATTTATAAAAATATATGGCTAAAGGGTAAGAATATTACTATTAGATAATCATATTTTATCTTTTTCTCCAACTTCTATTAATTTCACGAATCCCTAATTAAATCAGACTATTTTTCTCCATCGCTGCAGGGAAAAGAAAGGTATATGCACTAATTTTTAAAAAAACATACTACCGGGATCTTGGAAAATGTTTTGGTGCATTAGTTTGAGATATTTCAAGTATCCCAAAGCTTTTTACCCGCATTATTTTTATTTATGTTTGCTTGATTGCCTCACATAGTCACATTAGGTATGAAAACTTTAAATTGCACAAACATTATGAGTTGTATGATCTATCACTAGCTGGTCCGATTAACCGATTAACCAAGTTTCGAATGATTCCCATCGGCGACCAGACAGATAATTGACATTGTTGCTACAATAGCCAACTTGGGACCAGTTGCTTTTGGGACTTGCGCAATTATGTCGGTTTACTGACGTTATGAGCCTCTTAGGCATGAAAGTGTTGAATACTTACGGTGCCTTGTATTTTTTCAATGGTCAATACAAACTAAAATAAAGTAAAAAATTGCCTTCCACAACCTTAATCCGTTTTTATTTTTGCTGGAAATAAAGTGGATCAATGTAAAATAAAACTGAATACTGAGATGAAATGTATACAAAGCTTTCATTATTACAAACAAGATCAAGAAACAAGAAGTACAGGCTAGTACCGATGGAAATATATACAGCTAAGTTTAACTAGTACTACAACAGAAGCTGAAGTAACTGATCTTTAATTAGGACCCCAACAGCTCAAATACATGACCTTCCTAAGTGACTCCTCAGCGTGTTTTAACTTGGTCTCGCTATTATTATTCCTAATAACCCCCTTGAACACTGAAAATGAATCATCATTTTCCAAGGAAGAAGAAGAAGAAGCTGAGTAATCTTTGAGAGTCTTGGTGGCGGCGGAAGATTCCAACCTTGAACTCGGCAATGGTTCTTTCATCCCTCGACACATGATTCTCACCTTTGAAGGATTATGGCTTTTAATTATAAGTATGAAATACTCAGAGCTTAGACAAAGGCTTTTTGGGTAAAAGATTTTGAAAAGGGATATAGGCAAAAAAAAAGTTTCTTCTGTGGTGAAGGGATAGGTGAGACTTATGTAGAGAAAGAAGAAACGTGGGGAGTGGGGACAAAGATTAGAAAAATTGTAGTTTTATTCATGTGGTTCCTAGTTTACGAAAACACCAGGAGCTGAATAGTCTTGAAAACGTCTCTACTTTTTCCATGAGGCGAATTAAAACTAGGGGCAAATGAAGTCGGTCCCATTTTGTAACCGCCAAATGTCAGTGACTTAGTTGCTCTTAATTATCTTTATCCGATCCCTTGGGTATAACACGTGCCAAACCTGTACTAACATACTTATCGGTGGAAAAGTATTTACCACATTAGAATTTTCAAATTAGTGTGCAAATGTGCAATGAATCTTTCTAAAATAGGTTGTTGGTGTGAAATTAATTACGGCAACCAATTTTCGAGATATGAATAAGTTAATTGAAACTGTGCTATTGTTTTAATTCTCCAAAAATTATAGATGAAAATCAGGGTATCTACAAAGACATTCCGATGTTAAAGTCAGAAAGAGTTTTAAACAGGTGATTTATAGAGAAAGAGAATATAAATTATATATCTTTTGAGTTGGTTTTCGGCCTCTATTTATAGGTAGAAAACAAATCTAATTATAGTTATCTCAAATAACCACCAAGATTTATATTTATCTCCTTAAGGTTTATGGTTATCTTAAATAACCATCAAAATTTGTATTTATCTCCTCTAGATTTATGGTTATCTTAAATAACCACCAAATATCCATATCTATCTTTGTAAGATTTGTGTCTATCTTAAAAGATCCAAGTCTATCTTATTAAGATTCATAGTTATCTAAAAAGACGCATGGCTATCTCTTTAAGATTTATAGCCATCCTGAAAAATCCGTGTCTACCTTATCAAGATTTTGTGATCATCTAAAGAGATCCAAGTATATCTCTTAAGATTCCTAGTTACCTAAAGTGATCCATGTCTATCTTTTACAGATAATGACATCCATAATAATCATTGGGCTTCCAAAAATAAGTTAGATTGGGATTCCATAATAATCCAAAATGAGCTTCCATATTAAGCCTAGTAGGTTTTTATAATGACTCAAGTATGTTTTTATAATAAACCAGATGGGTTTCTATAATAAGCCAACTGGCTTCCAAAATAAGTCAATTATGTTTCTATAATAAATTAAATGGACTTCCAAAATAAGCTCAGTATGTTTCTATAATAAACCAAATGGGTTTCTATAATGAGTCAATTGGGCTTCCAAAATAAGCCAAATATGTTTCTATAATAAAACCAAATGGACTTTTATAATAAGCCAACTAGGCTTCCAAAATAAGCCCAGTATGTTTCAATAATAAACCATATGGACTTCTGTAATAAGCCAATTGGGTTTTTATAATAAACTGAATAGGCTTATAAAATAAGCCACTTGTTTTCTTTAATAAACCATATGGACTTCTATAATAAGCCAACCGGGCTTCCAAAACAAACCAATATATTTCTATAACAAACCAAATGGGCTTCTATAATAATCCATATTTCAAAGTTGCGGGTCAGACTATACAACATACACGTGCACCATTAGATGAAGGTACAAACATAACCCCATCTTAATTCTCAACTTGTTGATGGATTAAGAAAATTCAAACCTAATAAAAAATCAACAATCTCGAGTTATTTGTAGAATGGATAAGTTTAGCCCATGATAACCAAAATTATATTTGATATTGTATGTCGCATTGTTGCAATTAAAATCTGGACGGAACCTCTTGATATTACGGGCTCATTATGGTAAGACTTTACCAAAATATATCCTATAAATCATACGAAGGTGGCGATATTCCTAATTTATTTTGAAACTTGATTCTTGTTAACACTTTTCAAAAAAGACTTTCCTTTACCACGTATTCATGGCCCCCACACCTTTGTGTTTAATTTTTCTCGACCTTCATTTGCATACTTGGCCGCCAGAACTTGAATGTGTTTAATGTTAGAAAAACAAGGTTCCTTTGACCCCATAATATACCATACTATGGGAGAAAATAATCATTTTGCGATTATAAGTTAGCTTTCCCTGCTCCATGATACTCCGTCCTAAAATACTTTTACTGTTTTAGTTCTTCCGAAAACATTTTTATCCATGTAGTTCACTCCACATTGCGGGCTCATTATGATAAGACTTTACTAGAATATATCCTTCTCTAAATCAAGTAGAGATGGCGATATTCACAATTTATTTTGAAACTTGATTCTTATTAACACTTTTAAAACAAGACTTCCTTTTACCACATATTCATGACCCGCGCACCTTTGTATTTAATTTATCTCAACCCCACAATACACCATATTATTGAGAGAATAATCTTTCTTCAAGTATAAGTTAGCTTTCTTGCTCCATGGTACTCCTTCCTAAAGCATTTCTAATGTTTTAGTTCTTCCAAAAACATTCTTATCCATGTAGTTCACTACGTTTAGGACTCTAATTACTATGTATTTTGTTTATTGTACAACACCCTTTACTGTCTATATAATTTTGTGGAATCACACCACTGCTTTGAGCCCCGTTTATCTTCACGGATCCTCAAAGAGGTAAGCTTTTATCTTATTTGTCCTTTAATAAATTTGAATGCAGCTTCTGATACTCTATTTCCAACTTTCATTTAAGAAAAAAAATGAAAAGAAAAATTCTCTTTAATTATCTGAAACCAATCTTCCCAGTGAATTATTTATTTATTATTTATTATTTTTCTTATTCTACAACTCCAATTCTAAACATCCAGGCTAACATCAGAAACCATAGTTAATTAACCCCCTTTGGTTTATTAACGTCCTTTCCGTTGATTGATGTCAGCTATGTATCTTCAATTCAATCGGGAACTAAGGTACTCGTCAACTTTTTTTTCTTTTTTTTTATACCTTTGTTGTCTTCATCTCCGACTATTTAGTTGTTTTTTTCTTTTTTACTGCTCATATACTCCTTATCTTAAAAGGACTTTTAATAGAATAAAACTGTTTTTCTCTTTAATAGAAAAACTATGCTTATAGTTAAACAAAACGTTTTATTTTTCTCTTTAATTGGAAAGCTCTGCAAGTACTTTTTTAATAAGTATATTCATGATGTGTTCTCAGTTTTAACTAGAACCAGGGTCAGTGTACAGATTATAAACTAAATCGATAATATAACAGAATCGTTTAGGAGTTACCTAACTGAGAGTTGGTTGTTTCGGTAGTGCATCCAATTGTCATAGATTTGATTATTTTAGAACTGAAACATTTTCCATCATCAAAGATGATCATTGTTGGTGTACCGAAATACATATTATGTTTTGATGATAAATTTGTGAATGTGTACCGTCTCCGTCCTTACAAAAGCTACAACTTCTTCCCATTTGGTGATATAATCAGTTGTGTCTAACAAGTATTTCACGCCCCAGGTGCAACGGAAAATGGATCAACAATATCAAATCCCACTTGTTGAACGACCACAGACTCATGATCAGATGTAGCTCGTTTGTTGAGATCTTCAGAATTTATCCATATTGCTAACAAGCCATATGTTTATTTGTACTTTTTTGCGTCACTTTGCATAAAAGGATAGAAGTACCCTTGAGATAAATTCCTATGCTCCAGACTCCTGCCTCCAAAATGATTTTCGTAGCACCCTTCATGTGCCTCGGCGAAATTGCTTCTCTACTTCTCGAGTCACACAAGGCAGGTACGGTTCTACAATAATTTTTTTTATAGAGGAAACATTTAATCATGTCGATCCATATATTCGTAATCTCTATATGTACTTTTTTAGTAATACTTGTTTATTATTATAACTTTTTCTTTCCGTTTTTTTATTCGTGAAGCACTTTATCAGAATACGTTTTTGTCTTTCCCTTTATTAGAAAACACTGTAAGTATTTATTTAATAAATGCATGCAAAAGTGTTTTCAATTCTGACTATAAACTCGATGTATAATATACAAGTCAGTGAGGACTTATACATCCCAAGGCGTTGGTCATTCCTTCAACCCTAGTCGTCCCCGTTGCCTGTAGTGATATTGAAAAAGATATATTTTATTGTTTGACCTTCTAGAAATATGTTGATTTTGATTGCCTACTAGGCGATACTTTATCCGCCCATATTATATGCAGAGATATCGCCAAAGACGCCCCCTATGATTTGATTTTTACGAGACGTATTGAATTTGATCAATCGTCAGACGAGTTGTCTCTCCTTTACTAATTGCGTCGCCAAAGACTTGTGTGAATCACCTATCTTTCTTTGATTGCACGGTGGTGATTTTCTTGTGTACGTAGCGATCATAGTTGTGACGGTTGTTTCTTACGCTTAGGATCCTACTTCCTCCATTTGGATCTGATAATTTTCTTTACATTTTTGATGTGCTTGAAACCATTCTCCTGTTGTATATAATCACCATCTCTTTATGAGGTCGCGCATGACGTTCTTGGAATGAGAGGTGCCTTTTTCTTGAATATTTTGTATTCGATCTCGAGTCTCTTATTATTGTTTCTCATTCAGTTTCTACTCAATGGGTTCAACTTCTCAATATTTCTATCCACACGTACTTATGTATCGTTCCTAGATGTGGTCAAAAGTTATTTTTTTCTCTTTTTGTATGTATTGATGCAAGTTTTGTAGAATACAATCGTGATTCCTAGGGACTTGAGAGGTCAGGTAATCGGACTTGAGATGTTGTATGTTTTTTTGTTTCTCTTGTATATGAATACTCAGGTTCTTACTTATCTTCTTGTTGGGTGCTTACTTAGATATTTTGTGCGAAATTTGTTCATTGCAGAAAAAGGTATATTGGCTTAAACTAAACTTGTTATTCTCTGATAATCGAAAAACTAATGGTTAGTGTGATAGAGGCTCTGCTAATATGATAAACTATTTTGACTGAAAGAAGATTTTACAACTCTTTGGATGTTTCATTTGTTCATCCAAAGAGTGCCATGGGCTCTAAAGGGAGTGCAAGCACATCGTTGCTTACTAGCATTAAAAGTTGATCGTCTATAAGTTATCTTTCTTGTATTAGCAAATTAACCTCTTGTTTTCTTAGGAAACGAATGATAATATTAGTTGTTTTTTCATACTGTCGAGTGCAAACCGTGATTTCAGAATATTGTTTGAGATATTATAACTTTATTTTCTACTTTATCATTTTTTTTTCCATTTCTCTTCAGTGAATCAGCTAACTGTTTATTATGTATTTGAACTGAAATATGTCATCTAATTCTAATGAAGTATACCGTATATCTTATTTATGACAACTGCACTTGTGAAGATATACATCCCTTGTAAATAACATAACTCTCTTATCTTGTATGTAGTCCATGTTAGAATTAAAAGTGATTTATTACCAAAAATTGTTTTGTTACCTAATTTATCTTGATGGGACCAAAGGGTTACTAGCCTATATTGGGGGTGGAAATAACAAATCCACTTTTCACTTCTATGTGAATGAGAAACCTTTGGTTTGTCCCACATGGGATAAACCAAGGATGAAGTCTATCTATATTACCAGTAAAGTTGCTTCTAAGGGGAAATACTTGTGGATTGGACATGGACTAAGGGAATGGGCTAGTGGGTAAATTCACACATGTGCGATGCTTCGTACCCGAAGCACGCGGGTCGCGGGCTTGCGGAGCTTGCGTGTGTTTTTTGCGTGAACTAGCGTGAGCCAGCGCGTGCATGGCGTGTGCCTATCAAGACTCAACGATTTTATTTTATTAAATTCCTTTAATAAATTTGACAGTTTCAATATTTATGGGGATTAAATCAAATTTATTAAAAATATCTTTGAATTAAATATTTTGACCTTTTGAATTCCAAAACATTTTCTTCTCCTATAAAAGAAAAAGAAAAAATCTCATTTGCATTCACCCCAGACGCAGCTACTATCCTGTCGTCTTTTCCCCTCTTCTCACTTTGTTGTGCGCACTAGATTTATTTTTATCTTATTCTTCTGTTAAGTTCACAACGGGCCAACGAGTCTTGCTAACTGGGTTGGTATCAAGAGGTTTTATCCTGGATTCGATTTGCCAACTCTAAAAGGTATAGCAACACTTTTCTAAAGTGTACCTGGCAAATATCGAGTTAAGGGCAGTCTGTTGAACAGGCGACTCCTCTTATCTGTGTTTTGAGTGATTGTCTGAAAATGTGATATTTGCGCTAACGTTAAAATTTGGGAAGCTTCTGGTGTTTTGGTTTGTTTCTTTGTTACAGGAATAATTTTTATCCAACAATCTTAACTCGAAAATTTATTAATTTTTTAACAATAGAAACCAGAAATTATTTTTTGGTATGGGAGCTGTTGGTGGATTATTCTCTGCATTTGTTTGTACAATGGTTTATGTTCATCAAAAAGAAGATCCATGGAATTCGATTCTTTGATGGTGCAGCTACTGATGGGTTTTTGCGGATGAAACAAGGTCTTGTTCCTGCTTCAAGATCTTTTTTATATACATGGATTAGTATTTGCTGCTGTGGTCTCTCTCCACCCAATGTCCAGGCAAATGAAAATTGTTGGATGCAAATTTTCATGCGTGCCAAGAGAGAAGGAAAGGTTCAGTTAAGTTGCTTTCTAAACTCCGACATTACCATCTTGTATCCACACAAGCGCCAAACTTCAAACAATCTTTCATCGAGATGTGAAGACAACAAATCTTCCTGGGTGACAAATGGGTTGCCAAAGTTTAGATTTTGGATTATCAAAAATTGGATCTTCATACAGGAAGAATCGATTGGGCATCACCACTAGGAGATTTATTCAATTTAAGAAGTAAGAATTTCTTAACCAAGAAACAAAAATCACCATCAGGTAATTGGATTCTAAAACCTGCCGTAGTTGATTGGTTACGATCAAATTCAAAGCTAGATAACGTCTTAAACCGATCCGATAATCGATTCATCAACGGCATGAAAGAGTACCAATTAGAGAGCTTATTTCTTCATCACCTTCATGTACGGCAGTTGTAGACATTTCTCGGACACATGCATATGTGCTACTGGTGGTAATAGATTAGCAGAGAAAACTATTCTTGAGTCACTAAAGGATGGTGGCATCCTTATTGGTGATGTTCATGAAATGATGACTGAAAGAATAATTACTGTCAAAGGAAGTAAAGAGGCCAAAGGAACCAAGATTGAAAATCATATTTCTATGACTCGGTGATCATGGGTTCTTCATCAATTGCTCATTGGGTTCTAGAAATCAGAGATTGTTTTTATAAAGAAAATTAGATTAAGATTCATGGTTGAGATTCTTTGGGAGAAATGGTTGATTTAATGGCGTTGAAAAGGGAAGGTCTCAAGGGTCTAATTCCCCGTGCTAAACTGCTGCTAACTATTGGAGCAACATTGTTCTTGGAATTTTTGGCCATTAATCCTCGGAACTGTGGTGATTGAAGTTCGGTAACAGAAAAAATCGAGATTGTTTTTCGGTGATGAGTCCGTGAAGCAGAACCTGTCGTTGGCTGTGAAGGGAAAAAGAGGATCGGTGAAGGTGATTAGGTGATTTACTAGGGTTAATAGAAGAATCAGTGAAAAGACCATTCTGCCCTTCCTTCACACATGTGGCACACATGCTTATCTAGAGTTTCCTTTTTCTATACTATTTGTGCTCAATAAAATTATAAGGGATGACTAAATGAACTTGGGAACTCAATTTGGGCTGGGCTTGAGTTAAGTCATAGAGGTGGTTTTGGGTGCATTCTAATTCTAGCTGATGATATGGGTTTGGGAAAATTGCATTCTTCGGCAGGGATTTGATGGAGAGTCCATGGCTAAAAGGGCAACTTTTATCGCTCAAATGGTGGTAGCATCAATAATCAGGTATGATTTATTAATTATAATCATAATATATTTTTTAATATATGAATCGTATGCATGCTTTCTTGAAATTATTAAAACGGTTAATACACTTAATTTAATAACCATAGGTCACGTTTGATGAAGCGTAATTGTGCACTAAAATTTATTCGCTAAATTTAATGCAAAACAATTATTATATGCATAATAAAATGTAGTTATCATGCAATAAAATAATTTAACGTGAAGCATGCGTGGGTGTTGATTATTTGGTTTTAAATAAATCATGTTCATAATTAATTAGGCAATAGTTTATAGAAATCATAAGGATTTTATTTATAGAAAAATAAAATAAAATAATGCTGAATTATTATGAAAAATCAAAAGAACAAGTTTTTTGGTACAGTGTCTGAAGTCAAACTTGGTAACCAATGTGAGAGACTGGTGGGTAGACTCTGGTGCTACCAAGCATATCCGCGGAAATAAAGATATGTTCACCTCCTATCAGAAGGTAGGGGAAGGAGAAATGCTCTATATGGATAACTCGTCCGCAGCACAGGTTGCGGGAAAATTGCAAAAGTTGGGATGAAGCTCACTTTTGGAAAAACTCTCACATTGAATGAAGTTTTCGTGTTCCGGACATCTGTAAAATTCTTGTATCTTGTAGTATATTAGATGATAAGGGTTTTCATGAATCTGGGAAAAATAGTGTAACTCAGTGTAAAGACTATGTAGAAAAGAGATATAAGACAGAGGGTTTTTTACAAATTAAATGTAACCTCAATTTAAATAAATAAAATTGATTCCTTTTATGGTTGTGTGTTATTGAATGTTTGACATGACAAACTTGGTCATGTTTTTTAATGATTAATCTGGCGAGCACAGGATGCATTCCCTAATTTAATTTGGAAAGTAAACATAAAGGTTAAATATGCATAAATTAAAATATGCTAAAATGTCTTATAAAAAAAATGTTCAGGAGAAATTCTAAACCCTTGGAATTAATTCCTCATACCTAGTTGACTTGAACTCAGTTCAAACTAGAGGTGAAATTATAATCACTTAAGGAGATGATAAAACCATGAATTAGAACAGGACTACCTGCGAACTTGTGGGGGGAGGCCGTCCTCTCAGCTTGCCATGTCCTAAACAAAGTACTTATTAAAGGATCAGATATATCTCCAAATGAATTATAGAAAGGCAGACAACCCTATTTTGCATATTTCAAAAATGTGGGGGTGCTTGACTAAGGATTCTATCCCTCCACCTAAGAGGACATATATATGACCCCAAAACTGTTGATTGTGTCTTCATAGGATATCCTGAACACACTACATAAGGTTAGGGTTGTGAGTTCTGATATTTTAGAAATTGGTCTGAATACCAGTATGGAATCTAGGGATGTTATGTTCATTGTAAAAATTATTTTCCTTTGAAATCTGAATCTCGCGTGATATGTATTGATCCCCTAGATGTCCTTTCTACTTGTCAGACAATACTTCTTTAGGAAGATGAAGTTGAGCCTAGAAAAGGCAAAAGATTTAGAATAGAAAAAATCTTTTAGAGCATGAAAATTTTGATCATGTAATGTTCTCTAGTGGATTTTAAAATAAATGAATCTGACAAGTGTGTTTACACTAAAATTGTCAATGATGCCTGTGTGATTGTATGTTTGTATGTTGATAATATGCTTATACTGGATACAACCATAGATGTAATTTATTCCACTAAGAACATGTTGAATGAGACCTTGACATGAAAGACTTAGGTCCCTCAGATGTAATCTTAGGGATGAAAATCAGAAGAGAGTCTAATAGATATAGTCTTAGTCAATCTCATTACATTGAATCTGCATTGGGATGTAATTTTTAGTGTTAAGGTATCGAAAATACACTTTAAACTTTGTTTGAGTTATAAGAGATACTCTGCAGTCCTTGAAGGACATTGTAATGCAAACTGGATAGCAGACTCAAAGGAGTCTAAATCTACAAGTGGATACGTTTTCACTCTAAGATGTGGATCAGTGTCTTGGAAGAGTTCCAATCAGACCTGTTCCAATCAGACCTGTATCGCTCGGTCCACTATGGAATCCGAGTTTATTACGTTAGATAAAGAAGGAGAGGAAGCCGCTTGGCTAAGATGCTTTTTAGAAGACATTCCTCTCTGGCATAGGCCTGTGCCATCTATATCTATACACAGCGATTGTCAAGCTGCAATAGCTAATGCTAAAAATAGCAATTATAATGGAAAATCCATTCATATTCGGAGAAGACACAATTCTCTAAAACAACTAATCTCGAATGACGTTATTTCTGTTGACTTTGTGAGGTCTAAGGAGAATATCGCGGACCCTTTGACGAAAGGCTTGTCCAAGGAGATAGTTAGTAATGCATCGAGGAGGATGGGACTTAAGCTCATCGATTAAAACTTGCCATGAAGGATACTCAACCTTGCTGACTGGAGATCCCAAGATCAAGGTTTTGAATGAGACAACTAATTTGTGGCGGGTAAAAATTAAACACTATCAGAGAATTATTTTCTCTGTCCCTTCCCTATGGTGCATACATGATAGTGTGACTGCATGTGAGGATGACTTATAGTAAAGTCTTAATGAGTTCTATAGTTTCAATTTAAGATTGAAATGGGGTGTAGCAGTTAACACTCTTGATAGAACTCACCTATCTGAATGAGGAAGTGGGTCGCTTCCTATGAGAACTGAGCTGATTCTCTAGAGCATTCTGAGAAACGGGATATGTCCAGGGCCAAAACGGACACAACGACGTGAACTTAACAGCAATGTTAAGAAATATCTCGCGTAAGGAGTTATTGATGAATTACACCAAACGATGGCAGTTCAAGACATCGCGTTCACTGTCCATCAAGTAGTTCCGGTGCTTCTCACTAAGCAAAGGTTCAATTCCATATGGACACCTATTGCTTAAGAGGTATTTCTCGTTTTCCGGTTTTCTGATTTATCGCTTTCTTCATTCATGTGGGGGATTGTTAGAATTAAAAGTGATTTATTACCAAAAATTGTTTTGTTACCTAATTTATCTTGATGGGACCAAAGGGTCACGCCTATATTGGGGGTGGAAATAACAAATCTACTTTTCACTTCTATGTGAATGAGAAACCTTTGGGTTGTCCCACATGGGATAAACCAAGGATGAAGTCTATCTATATTACCAGTAAAGTTGCTTCTAAGGGAAAAGACTTGTGGATTGGACATGGACTAAGGGAATGGGCTAGTGGGCAGATTCACACATGTGCGGTGCTTCGCACCGAAGCACGCGGGTCGCGGGCTTGCGGAGCTTGCGTGTGTTTTTTGCGTGAACCGGCGTGAGCCAGCGCGTGCATGACGTGTGCCTATCAAGACTCAACGGTTTTATTTTATTAAATTCCTTTAATAAATTTGACCAGTTTCAATATTTATGGGGATTAAATCAAATTTATTAAAAATATCTTTGAATTAAATATTTTGACCTTTTGAATTCCAAAACGTTTTCTTCTCCTATAAAAGAAAAAGAAAAAATCTCATTTTCATTCACCCCAGACACAGCTACTATCCTGTCGTCCTTTCCCCTCTTCTCGCTTTGTTGTGCGCACTAGATTTATTTTTATCTTATTCTTCTGTTAAGTTCACAACGGACCAACGAGTCTTGCTAACTGGGTTGGTATCAAGAGGTTTTATCCTGGATTCGATTTGCCAACTCTAAAAGGTATAGCAACACTTTTCTAAAGTGTACCTGGAAAATATCTAGTTAAGGGCAGTCTGTTGAACATGCGACTCCTCTTATCTGTGTTTTGAGTGATTGTCTGAAAATGTGATATTTGCGCTAACGTTAACATTTGCGAAGCTTCTGGTGTTTCGGTTTGTTTCTTGTTACAGGAATAATTTTTATCTAACAGTCCATTATGTAATCTAGTTAAGTATTATGATAATGATGTAATCAGTCGAATAGTTATCTAACTTAAAATTTATGGAATATAACAGTTAGGGAATGTACATATCTTTTGTAAGGTTGCAACTATATAAAGGAATCTCATAAGTCTTCATAATTGTGTCGACTAAACCAATCTCTTCTTCTCTAAAGTCTTTAGCCATATAATTTATTATGGTATCTTCATCCTAAGTCTTAGGGTTCGATTCTAAATTAGTTCTTTTTTCTTCTTTACTGCTAAACCAAAACAAATCTTCAATCCCTGATTATTATTTTTTCTTCTCAATCATCACCATGACCAACACCAGCGATTTCACTTCATCTGACACCACTATGTCTTCTTCAAAAGATACTCGTTTTGTTGTTCATCCATCTGATAACCCTAATGTTGTTTTTTGTGAACCTTTTTTAGCAGGCGATAACTACGGCACATGGGCTTGCAGCATCACTAACGCTCTAAGTGCTAAGGATAATTTGGGTTTTATTGATGGTTCCATTGAAGTTCCAGATGTTGCTGACAAAACCAAATACATGCTTTAGAGCGTGCTGATGATTTGGTCTCAAATTGGATTCATCACTATGTTGTCCCTGATATCAAAGCAAGTATTTTCTTTCAGTTCTCTTCACGTGACATATGGTTGGATATCAAGGAACACTTTTCTCAAACAAGCGCACTGAAATTATACCAGCTGAAACAAAAAATCTCAAGCTTGCAACAAGAAAACCTCACTGTCACTCATTATTACACGCTTATGCGTTGCCTTTGGGATGTGATTGACTTTATGCGTCCAATCCCTCATTTCATCTGCCCATCAGATAAGACAACTCTTGAATATATGGATCAAGATCGTGCCATGGAGTTTTCGCAAGGACTCCATGATCGTTTTTCCTAGATTGCGTGGCAATATTCTCCAGAGGGATGATTTCCCATTTGTTAAAACTATAAACAACCTGGTTTGCCAAGAGGAAGTCCAACAAAATATGCAGGTGGCTTCTATTCCATTGATAGAGGCAGCAACTCTTAAAGTTGGTCATTTCCAACCTTCCTCTTCTTCTGCCGTCGAGGATGACTGTAAGAGATCCAAATACTATTGTGATCTGTTATATGAGTGGAAACTCCAAGGTTCGCTGCTTCAAACTCATTGGATATCCTCCTAAAAGGACCGGACGTCTCCCTGTTGTAGCTGCCATCGCTGTGACGCCACCCCCCTTGCCAGCACAATCAACTTCTCCTCAAGCAACAACCTTCACTGTGGACCAGTACAATGGTATTCTTGTACTCTTGCAAAATGGGGCAGGTCGTGCGACTCCTCCAGCTGATTTTACAGGTATTTGCCTTTCTTCTAATTCTATTGATGCGTCTACTCTTACATGGTATGTTAACATTGGGGCAACACACCATATTTGTTGTTCTGTATCTTTTTTTACTTCTTATACTACAACACCATTGGGATGTGATGTTCAACTCTCTGATGAGAGCTTTTCTAAAGTTAAGTTCATTGGGATAGTTGATTTCTCTCGTACTCTAAAGCTAATTAATGTTTACTATATTCCTACTTTCAAATTCAAATTACTGTCAGTAAGTCAGTTAACTAAATCGTCCGCTTATGTGGTTCGATTTTTATCTGATTCATTTTTATTTCAGGACCCATTGACGACCAAGGTGATTGGTCAGGGTGATGAGGTTAATATCGGCTACGTTGCTCCACTATTTTATCAGTCGTTGACAATAAGCCAATTGATATTTGGCATAGTAGATTAGGACATCCAGTTTGGCTAGGTTGTATTTTTTAGTTAATGAAGTTCCATGCATTGTTTTACTTTCAAGCACAGTTGTGATGTATGCCCTCGGGCAAAACAATAACGTTTAAAATTTAACGAAAAATAATTCTTTTACTTCTTAGCTTTTTGAGTTGATTCATTGTGATATTTGGGGTCTGTTTTCAACCCCTTCTTTAACTGATTCTCGATATTTTCTTACCATTGTCGATGATTATACACATTGTACTTAGGTCTTTCTTATGGAAGCCAAGTCTGAAACTTTAAAATTCTTGAGATATTTTTTTCATTTGGTTATGAACCAATATATGCAATTTGTTCGTACTTTACAAACAGGTTCTCGCACATTTATTCTCCCAAACTTGCGAAGTTTTCGTTCCGACAACGGAACTGAATTCTTACAGCATGAATTGTAAGATTGGTTTCGTTTAAATGGTATTATTCATCATCGATCTTGTTCTCTACACCCCAGCAAAATAGTATTGTGGAACGAAAGCATCGGCATATCTTGGATATCGCTAGAGCTTTACGTTTCCAAGTTTCTTTACCTCTGCAATTTTGGGAAAAATGTATCCTTACTGCTATGTTTCTCATAAATAAAATTCCTACACCTGTGTTTGGAAATAAATCGCCACATGAAATACTTTCTCAAAATTTCTCAAAACTATTCATATCTTCGAGTATTCGGGTGTTTGTGCTTTGCTCGTAACACTTCTATTATACATAAATTTGATGATCGTGTTATTCCATGTATTTTTGTTGGCTATCCTTACGAATATAATAGATATATAGTTTATAGTCTTTATTCTAAAAATACTTTTGTCTCTCGTGATATAACATTTCACAAATTAAAATTTCCTTATGCTGATGTACAAGCTTATTTACCTATAACACCAGCTTTTGCACAATCATTTTTTAATTCTTATTTTTCTTGTTCTGAATCACCTACATCTCAACTCCAAAATGCAATAACACTACATATACCTATGGTTACGTCATACTCCCACTCAAATAATCCAACTAACCTATCACCCAGTACTTTCACAAATTTATCACCTCCGTCCCCTACTGACACAAACTCTTCCTCTATAGTACACCTAGTTGTTACGTCAACATCTCAAACTTCATCTTTAAATCCTACAAATACAGAATCTCCTTGTGTAACGCCAACACTTGCAACACCAACATCCCATACTGTTATACATGACTGTCCAATATGGCACAAAACTAAGCCTCCTTATTTGGATGATTATGTTTGTTCTCTTGTTGGTTGTACTCAATCGAAAGATTACCTGCTAATTGATTCTATATCCTTCGAAAAATTCCAACTTTTATCAGGCCTTTTTAGCTAGTGTTATCACCACAAAGGAGCCTATCTCTTCCAAAGAGGCAGTACAATCACCTAAATGGTGTACTGCAATCCAAAGGGAATATCATGCTGTAGAACAAAATCGCACTTGGTCTAAAACAATTCCCCCCCCCCAAATAAAAGAACAAATCTCGTCTCTTAGCTAAAGCCTATACACAACAGGAGGTGGTTGATTTTCACGACACCTTTGCTCCTGTTGCAAAACTGGTGACTGTTCGCGTTCTCTTGGCTATTGCTTCCATCAAAGGATGGTCAATTTCTCGAATGGATGTCAACTATGCATTCCTCTAAGGTGGCTTGTTGGAATAAGTTTATATGCAATTACCCCTAGGCTTTTCTAAGAAAGGTGATAACCGTGTTTGTGGTCTCCATAAATCAATTTACGGTCTTCGTCAAGCTTCTCGTCAATGGTTTGCCAAGTTTTCCGTTGCATTACTCAACGAAGATTTTTCTCAATCCTTTGCAGACTATTCACTTTTTACTTATCATAAGGGACCTGTTTCACTTTATGTTCTTGTTTATGTCGATGACCTAATTATCACAGGTAACTGTTACTCCACAATATCTTCTTTAAAAAAAAAAACTACCTCTCTATTTTCTATTAAAGATCTTGGAAGACTCCAATATTTTTTAGGTCTCAAAGTTTCCAGATCTCTAAAAAGGCATTTTTCCCAACGAAAATATGTTTGCGATATTTTGCGGGACTATGGTATTTCTGATGCTCGCATTTCAGCCTTTCCAATGGAGCAACATCTTAAACTATTCCCTACCAATGGTGTCCCAGTGGATGGTCGTCTCTTATATTTAACAGTTATGCGACCTAATATCATATATTTTGTCACATATATTATCCAGTTTATCTCATCTCTGTGTACTCCACATATGGATGTTGCCACACGCATTTTGCGTTATCTAGAAGGAACGATTGGTCATGGAATCCTTCTTTCCTCTTCTAGTTCAATCACATTGAGTGGTTTCACCGATCCAGATTGGGACGTTGCCCTATAACCAGACTCTCCACTACGAGATATTTTATTATGTTAGGTGATAGTCCACTTTCATGGAAGTCTAAAAAGCAACCGATTGTTTCCCATTCTTCGACGAAAGCTGAACATCAAGCACTTTCCAACCTTACATCTGAGCTGCAATGGTTGCATTATCTATTCAAGGATCTTCGTGTCTTGAATCCTACTTCTATATCCGTATACTGTGATAATCAAGCAGCCATACACATTGCTGAAAATCCAATCTTTCATGAACGAAAAAAGTATATAGAGATTGATTGCCATTTTATTCGCGAAAAGTTTCAATCTGGTTTTATCAAGCTTTACCATGTCACCTCATCAAATCAGCTTGCCGACCTTTTCACCAAGCCATTGGGTGTAGAAAAATCACAACGTTTAGCAAGCAAGTTGGGTCTTCAAGATATCTTTATTCTGACTCCACCTTGAAGGGTGGTGGTGGGTGGGGTAATCAAGTATATCGTATATCTTATTCATGACAACTGCACTTGTGAAGATATACATCCCTTGTAAATAGCATAACTCTCTTATCTTGTATGTATCCCATATGTAATGTAGTCTAGTATTTTGATAATGATGTAATCAACCAAATAGTTATCTAACTAAGAATTTATCGGATCTAACAGTTAGGGAATGTACATATCTTTTGTAAGGATAAGGAATCTCCTAAGTCTTCACAATTGTTTCGACTAAACCAATCTCTTCTTCTCTAAAATCTGTAGCCATATAGTTTATTAAATTCTTCTGATCCACTTATTTGTATGATAATCTCCATCTAAAACTTATCCATGAAGCAAATCTCGATTTTCTATATGAACTTGTGGACATTCTGAAAGTAAAATTCTTAGGAGAACAACTCAGTGCAAGAAATAATTCATTACCTAGGATGCACCCCACTCTAGAGAGGATTCTGGCAAATGTTCATGAGTGGATGACTTTCTGTGATCCTACACATATTAGTGATGAGGTATTATTATTCCTATCACCTTTGGCGTAATCTAGTTATTTTCATTCACCCTTCTATAAGTCACCAGTCTTTCCATCCTTCACCTAGAAATACTCAAATGATTATAAAGGTGAAGTTAATTCTCTGGTATATCCATTTATCCAAGTTCCACAATTTCAAGTCTACCTAATTTGATAACTCATTTTTAAAGTCCGTATAACCTAACTTATATGAATATCATTTTTCATCTCGCTAGAGCATTTGTTGTTGTATATCTTAAAGGTGGGGATGGAGTAAGTAGGAGAGATGTTGTTTTATGTTGCTGCAGATTAGTTGTTGCCTTCTTCTCTGGAGTATCATATGCACAGTTTAGTTCAAATAGGTCCCGTCGAACAGGAGGAAAAAGACACCACCTTGTTGAGGAGGTCTGTTTCACAACTATTCAGTTTTATGCTTGCTTATGTTACATCTTATTTAATCATTATTTATGTCATGCTAGCTGATGTCTCTTGAAACTAGAGTGGTTTCTTTTTCTCCCATTTTTTATCCTTTTATTTACTCCACATGCTCCCATTTTGATACGTATTAAGATTTGACCTTGCGGCTCTGATGTGCTGTGTTGTCTCTGCAATAATAAAATACTTGAAAAAATAATGTTAATCAAAATTTCTAAAAATAAGAAATGAATCTCTGATTTGCATCAACACACAAAGGACAGAGTCACTTGATGATCAAGTTGTCCTTAACATAATCGTTCACTGGTACGCCTCAAAAATGACTGATGCTAAATACCCCGCAGTGAAGTTGTGTCTAGGATAAAACTGCCCGATACAAGTATTGTATAGCAATACAATACTTGTCCACTCAAACAAACTCAAAAACAAAAGATTAAGGAATGAAATGAAACACTCAGTGCTCGAAATAAAGCAAGAAGACGGGAAAAGAAGTCAGAGAAGGTACAATAAAGAAAATTGTTCTCAATCAATTCAAAATGGACAAAATCAAATCAAATCAATTCCTTGCATGATGCATGGAATTAAGAATAAAACGGGCAAAAAATTAACTGGCTATTACTGCAAGAAATAATTTTTGGCAAGTTAAAGATATTCTGCCCAGGTCATAGACCCCCACATTAAACCAGAAATCAATTATTTTAAGATTATTTAGGAAATAAATTTCAAAAGAAGTTTGACCAAAACATTCGATCTTGGTTGGCATGTGCACAGGACGAGAAGCTAAGTGCATGTCCATATGAAGGAACCTGAACCGTACAAACCTTGTGCAAATAATACTTGGGCTTTCATATGCGTACAACGTTGGCCATATGAAAGCCCAGTATTATTTCCACTATTATTGCTAGTGATAAGAAAGTCACAATATATTTCTGTTTTTCATAATGATAAATGAGACCAATATGTTTTACCGAATTTAAAGATCATCTTTCGTTATTTCCTATCTAATTTTTGTTGTTTCTGAGAGTTACCTTAGCTGCTTTATACATATCAGGTATCCCTGATATTCTTTTCCTATTGTGGTGGTAGTGCGTCTTGTCAGGTTTGGTTGTGTGTATGATTATGATCTGTTTGTGCATATGGATGTGGTTGTATTAGGCCGTAACTTGTAATTGACAGTAATTAAAATGTTCTATTTTGCTTTATGATCAGTTTGGATCCTACAGAAAATATAATTGTGGCCTTTTAATTTCTCTTTTCAGTAATGCTCCTTTCAAACAAGTGACTATGATGAGAAGAGTTCATCCTTTTGTTTCCATTAAGTTAAACAACTATTGGCTCTTGTTTTCTTAATATGTATGTATCGATACAAGTTGAGCAATGTGGTGTTCTAATATTCGTCTTTTGCAAACACACTTGAAGATTATTGATAGCCAGACCACCAACCAAGTTGAGCCGTAGATAGCCAGTACAAATTGAGTGGTGTGAGTTCATCATCTTGTTTCCCTTAAGTTAAGCAACTATTGGCTCTTGTTTTCTTAATATGTATGCATCGGTAAAAGTTGGTATCATTACTATAATATCTTATGGTATCTCTTTTCTTTATCTGCATATGGCCAGATTACCAACCAAGTTATTGCAAACACACTTGAATGTTGTAGTTCTAGATTGTTGAGGTGGAAAAATGATCTCTAGAAGCCTTTTAAGGAAAAAAAGGATGTCTGGTATCCACCTTTGTGTTTTACTGGTCTGATCCTAGCCACTACTAAGAAAATGTATCTCTGTTGTTGCACGACACACCAAACATATCTCGTATCCGAAAACTAGTAGTTCGACCTGTCAATCCTCCAAGACCTAAATTACTCAATTTTCGCCCATAAACTATTTGTGTCAGTGGATTAGTTCGATCCAAAACTATTTTGTAAGTATATACATAAAAAAACATATATGTTATATCAGTTTATCACATGACTAAGAAAAAACCAAAAAATTCTAATTGTATGCTCAAAGAAGTACTTTTTTCAACATGAGGCAAACAAAACAAAATTGACTAAGTAATAATCCTTTAATACCAACAAAAAAATATATTGTTTATGAACTCTTTAAGAAACTCTACAATACATTTCTTTGTTGTTGGCACTTGGCACCATTTTGCCATCATCACTCAAAGTTCATATGTGATCTTTCAGTAAGCGCTTCTGAGGAATCACAAAGACCTCTTCTTGTTTTCTTAAGAACCTCTTCACATATTGCACCATGCATCTAGACATGGCACCATGTATCCATAGTGTCATTTACTAAATATGTACATTAATGAGTATATCCAATACATGAAACTAAAATCCACAAAGTAAAGGCCCTTGCAAGCATACTTATGTTTTCTGAAATCTAACAAATTAAACATGAAACTACTTGGAATTGATCTATAAATCCAAGCATTATGTCTACAGATAGATATTTCATTGATCATATATATATATATATATATATATATGACAATATTAAAAAAATTGATTATATATGTGATATCTGTTTATCACATGACCAAAAAAACACAAAAAAACATCCTAACTGTATGCTCAAAGAAGTATTTTTTTCAACATGAGGCAAACAAAACAAATTTGACTAAATAAAAATCCCTTAATACTAGGGCTGCACATCGGGGGGGTCGGGTCGGGTTTGACCTCACCCGCACACGACCCGCCGTAAGGCGGGTTAAATTTTTTTTACCCGCACCCGACCCGCCTGGTCCTCGGGTCGAGTCGGGTCTGACCCGCCCAGATGGCTGGTCGAGTCGGGCGGGTGCGGGTCACCCGCCCAGAAATGATGCAAATCATGAACTTGCCTGTTTATAGAAACCAATTGTCAAGTGTCTAATTTTTTTCATTAAGGTGGAGAAAACTTAATACAAATTCTTACATTATAACCTAACACCAAGCTCGACGACTGAAGTACGGTTAGTTAAAATGCTACCTAGCCAGAAACTTTAATACACCTGGTATTTGAGTTAGTTGACTGCAACCTGGGCTGCTGACATGTAATTGGGATGGAGGGAGTCCTCCTGCCCAGTACTAGAGGATCTTGTTGTCTTTGAGCTCTTAAGAACCTGCACTGCTTCCTCCACTTTGGTGGCCAACGATTCTGGTGACTCCAACAAAACAAGCAACTCCAAGTTATCCATCTCCAAAAGCATCCCAGTTATCTTTGTCGCAAGGACACGCTGGAAATCCACCAAAAAAACAAATGCAGATTCAGATTAAGGTCAAGTGTCAGTCGAATCTCTGAAGAAGGAACAATATCTGAGATTTTTACCTGGAAATACCCAATGCAAGGGAACAGCAAGACACTTTTCAGCTCACGATAAATATTGAAACGCAAAATGTCTTTCAAATCTATTCATCATACTGTTGCTTTCATATCTTACAAATGAATCCATATCATATATATAAATATAAGTGCATTAAATATAGAAACGAATTGTCAAGTGTCAACTATGAATAGACACAACATCATCAAGAGCATTTACGAAATGAATCGAATGGATGTTTGGATCAAGCATAGAAAAATCAACAAGTACATGATATTACCATTTGAAAAACACTGTGCAAGTAGTTTGCAAGGAGTAAAAGTAGACGAAGAGAAAGGCACAGACCTGCTGATTGTTTGGATCTCTTACTGAAATCGCTGGCCGACGGGTAGATTGTTAAATGTGTGGCATAAATGACACCGATTGACCACCTGTTTGAGCAACCATATGCGCATTCATTCTTCCCCATTTTTTCTTGTATTGCCTAGAACTGTCAGGTATCTGCAACATAAAAAAACAATTTGGGGTTACGGTATATACATTATATGCTAAGCAATGAACTAATGGTACTTAAGTTAGAAAATTATGTTTCTCACCATGGGTCGGGGCACTGAATGGAAACTTGGTCTAGCAGGAGGCAGGAATCCACTGGTCCTCCATTCAGGTGTCAGACCCAAAGTTTGATGCATAAGCCCCTGTGGTGGAACCATATTAGGTGGCATGGTGTAGTAAAGAGGAAGGTATCCAGCTGGGAGGACAGCAGCAGAGGTTGGAACTGCCAAGCCTGTTATTCCCTGAGAAAACTGAATCTGCAATTGTTTACGTCTTTCCTCTTTCTTTTGGGTAAAAGCTACATACAAAGGCTTCCTATGAAACATGTAACCTGTCCATAACGCATACCAGCAGGATAAGACACTAAATCTCAATGAAAACCAGTAAACATAGTGAGTCTGATATCCACGCATCTAAACTTAACAAAGAAACCATAGTAGCATGATAAATACCATATCAACTATCAATTGAAAACCCTAAATTAGACAAGGAACAACTTAAATAACTTAATTATAGAAAACCCTAAATTCAATTATGAACCCTAATTTTCAAAATTAAATCCCAAAAATTCAGAGATTTTGGAATAAATACAATCAATCATGTGATTTAAGTGAAATAAAAAGGTGGGTATGAATTTACTTACCTTATGTGCAACAAAAACACTGTGAATCTTTCAACTGTGTGCACTGTGCAGTGTGTTCTTCAACAAAACTCGACATCGTTGGTTCTCTGCCAGCTTCTTCAATCTCAACAAGAATCTGATGTTCTTCAAAACAAGAATCTGATGTTCTTCAACTGTGTGCACTGTGCAGTAATTTCTCTCTGGTTTTTGGTTTCAGTTGGTTTTTGTTTGAGAAGAAGAAGCTCTCTCAAATCTCAATCGAGTATTTGTTAAGAAGAAGAGTCTCAATCGAGTTTTTGTTAAGCAGTAAATTCTCACGTGTGTTTCTGGCGGGTGGGCGGGTGGGTTGGGTCGGTTTTGATCTCACCCGTACCCGACCCGCCAGAAGGAGGGTGAACAAAATATCACCCGCACCCGACCCGTTCGGCGACGGGTCAAGCACGAATCGGATTAAATTGCACGGGTACGGATCGGGTTGGCGGGTTGGGTCGGGTTGGATCGGGTTTGTGCAGCCCTACTTAATACCAACAAAAAAAAGATATTATTTATGAAGTCTTTTAAGAAACTCTACAATACATTTCTTTGTTGTTGCCACTTGGCACCACTTTGCCATCATCACTCAAAGTTCATAAGTTATCCCGACTTTCAGTAAACGTTTTTGAGGAATCGCAGAGACCTCTTCTTGTTTTCTTAATAACCTCTTCACGTATTGCACCATGCATCTAGACATGGCACCATGTCTCCATGAGTCATGCATGAATATATACATCAATGAGTATGTCCAAAACAGGAAACTAAAATCCACGATTGAAGGCCCTTGCAATGCATACATATATATGGTTTTTGAAATCTAATGAATTAAACATGGAACTACATGGAATTGATCTATGAATCCAAGCATTATGTTTTCAATAAATATTTCATTGATCATATCTATATATATGACAATATTAAGAAATGATCAGTGATATCTGTTCACTATGTTAAAATAGGATAAATTTAAGGGATAATTATAGAAATGTCCCAATTTTGGGGATCATTATACACTGCTGCTCCGGGTTTTCAGAATTAATAGAAATGCCCATTCCGTTAATTTTTTCGTTAACATTGGACGTGCGAGTTCGCATGTGCGAAAAATGACCAAAATACCCTTCTATAATTAGTACTTATAATATTTTTTGAAAATATTATTTTTTATACTTTTATAATATTTTTTTATACATTTATAATATCTTTTTTTGTACATTTATAAAAAAAAAATTGTACTTTTATAAAAAATATATATTATAAATGTATAAGAAATATATTATAAAAGTATAAAAAAAAACATTTTTAAAAAATATTATAAGTACTAATTATAGAGGGGTATTTTGATCATTTTTCGCACATGAGAACTCGCACGCCCAATGTTAACGAAAAAGTTAATGCACTAGGGCATTTCTATTAATTCTGAAAATCCGGGGCAGAAATGTATAATGACCTTCTGAAATTGGGACATTTTTATAATTATCCCTAAATTTAATAGGGGCTTTGAAAAATTTGGATACGCTAAAATAGGATAAATTTGACAGGGGTTTTGAAAAATTTCGATAGGGAAGATATGTCAATTCATTTTTTATGGGTCATAGTTATCAAATGGGGGAATTCCTTAATGCCCCCACATTCCTTAATGACATTTCAATACAGTCCCATTTGTATTAATAATATCAGTATGATCCCACTTTGGGGGGAAAAGTTGTGACTTGTCAAATATAGCCTTATTGAAATTGGTCAAAATAACTGTGGACTTGACTTTGACCAATTTCTTAACTGTGGTTAGGTTAGGGTATTAAGGGATCCGTTTGCAAACCCATTAACAATAATGATAGTCAGTACGTAAGCATGCAAACCCGCCAATAACAAGTACTAAAACCAGAGAAGAAACCCTAAGGAGTGAAACCCTTTCGTCCGTTTCCTTTCGATTCACTCACCAAGAACAGTATTGAAGCCTTAATAATCTCGGGATTTATTAAAGGTTGGTATTTAAGGTTTTTTATGATTTTTTTCAGGGTTTTTAATGATCAGAAAAACTGCTATTGATTCAGTTTCTGATCATGAAAAATGTACGTTAAATGGCTTCTAATACAAGTCTTCTCTGTGTATATTCTTTCTTATTATCAAGATGATGTTTTAAAACTACTTATATTCACTTTCTTTGTGTTCATTATGTTTTAAAAGTTCTGTATCTTTTTAGTCAATTCCACATGTAGTTATTGATAGGTTCTGAAGCTCAAAGCTTCACTTATGGACTAACTAGTTGTATCCGTTGTTCTGCTGCCAACTTATGGACTAGCTAGTTGTATCAGAAACTGCTATTGATACAGTTACTGTTTCGGCATCCACCACAGGGACCAGGCATTTTCGAATTCCTTGTTCTTGATACAGTTACTGTTTCTGTGTAGTCACTGTTTTATAAACATTGGAACTGCTCCTTACTTCTTTAGCCAAAACATGGGCAGCCTCTCTTGGGGTTTGAATACACAACTAGGTGCCCGGTTTCCTGAACTAACTCCACCCTCTTCCACGTTATGGACTAGCCAGTTGATGTTGTGATGTGAACTAACTCCACCCTCTTCCATTTGCATCAGTTTGTACTATTATGCTAGAGCCAACTGCCAAACCAGGATCAGGGCTTCTTCCCTTATTGCAAGTGAGCCTGTTTCTCAGCAATAAGATTTTTTATAGACATAACAGAATCATGGTACCTGCAGTTGCACAAGCAATCACGCAATTATCCTGAGATGAAAATGTAACATGGCAAACAAATGTTACCTCTAGAAAAGCAAGACATTACACACATACCTCTCAAGGAAAGCACCAGTATCTGTGGTGCTTTCTGTACTCACTCACACATTTTAGGCCTGTGTTTCTGGGACATTTTTTGCTTCCTATCTGATGTGACCAGCCCCCTTTTCTGCAGTTATCAAGCACTCAGTTATCAAGTACTGCAGTTATCAAGTACTCAGTTATCAAGCACTCAGTCATTTGTCTGCACCGGTATCAAGTACTCAGTTATTTGTATGCACCAGTATCAAGTACTCAAGTCTGAATCACCGACATCGAGAATGTAAGATTGTTTGTAAACTCTTTATATTCAATTGTATTATATGATTTTGATACCAAGATTATTTTTTTTAACACAGGGCAAAAAAGTGTACTGTTCGAAGATCTGAACGTGATACTATTAATATTTCTTCACCACCTTTGAGTCCGAGTACGAGTCCTCGTACAGGTCCTCAATTCGAATATTTCGAGAGTCTAGAAGATTCTTATGATCCTGTGCCTGTTTTCTATGAGCCAAGTGAGGACCCTTTAGATCCAACACTTTTTAATTTGGATGGTGCTGATATTATAGAGGAGCGAGAGGAAGATGAGATAGCTTGGTTTAATGAAACAGGATATCCAACTACAAATTATGCTGAGTTTGTCGTGGATGGTGTAGAAGGAGAGGAAGATGTTGTTGTCGATGAGGTTCAAATAGTAGATGTTGTCGATGAGGTTGAAAGGGAAACTGCTTTTGTGAATGATGTTGTAATGGAAGATGTTGCTGCGAATGAGTTTGTTGATCAAGAGGAGGCCAGTGAGTACGATACATTTCTGGAAGAGACAGAAGCTTTAGATGAGGCTGAATTAGTTTTTCATGATGAGAATGTGGTGCCCGAAACCATGGTTAAAGGGTTGTCTTATTCATCCACACATCTTTTCAGAAAGATCCTTAGAGCGTATGCTGTTAAACATAAGTTCGAAATTTATTTTCAGAAAAATGATCTTAACAGGATAGTTGCTCGTTGCAGGAAGAAGGATTGCGATTTTTTAATAACTGCAAGGGTTATTAAGCACACAACAACAATGGTTGTTAGGAAGTCAATTGGACATTCTTGTCGTGGTAGGGATTGCTCAACGAATATTTGTGCAAATGTGAAATTTTGTGCGGATGCGATGGAGAAATATTGCAGACAGAATCCTACTACTTTTACACCAGCCTCAGTGGTGAAAGGTATATGGCAAAATTTCAAAATCAAGATTCCATACATGAAGGGTTATAGAGCATGTAATATAATAAAAGACAGGATGTGGGGTAACTTTAAGGAATCATTTTCTTTTGGGCCCGTTTTGTGTGAACGTATATTAGTAACAAATCCAGGAAGTGTTGCAGTTTATGGCACAAACCCAGAAACCAGAGAATTCAAATATTGTTGTGTTGCTTATCAATGTTCTTTGAAAGGATTTGAGGAGAGTTGTAGACCGATTGTTGGTTTAGATGGTTGTTTCCTAAAGGGGAGGTATGGTGGCCAAATATTATCTGCTACCGCGTTAGATGCAATGGGTGGGTTATATCCATTAGGTTTTATTGTTTGTGACGCTGAAGATGAGGAGAATTGGACAACTTTTCTGAACTTATTGCGTCCGCATTTATCTCTACATCAAAAAAAGGGCTTAGTTGCTGCTGTTGAGAAAGTCTTTCCGGAAGCTAGTTCAAGATTTTGTTTACGTCATCTCTATGCTAATTTTAAGAAATATTATAAAGACAAGGAATTACAAAGTCTAATGTGGCGAGCAGGAAGATCATACCGAATGGATAGGCATGAACTGCACATGAATGCGATTAATGCTAAGTCAGTTGATGCGTATGATTATTTGATTAAGGTAAAACCACATACATGGGCTCGGGCATACTATGATCATGATTCTGTTTCCGATGTTACGACTAATGGGCTCAGCGAGTCATTCAATAGTTGGTGTAAGCCACTGAGGGATAAACCAATATGTATGATATTTATAAAGTATAATCAAATGATTAGGGCAATGTTTACGAAAAGGAGAAATAAGAGCAGAACTTGGTATGACGACAATTTGGTCCCTAAAATGGAAGTACTTGGGAAACTCCTTAAGGAACGTAGGAATGAGTACACTTTACACTGGGATGGTGATCATGAGGTTGACGTTCGTAAAAACGACACCGACGAGTCCTCGATAGTAGATCTATCTTGGATGACATGTAGTTGCATACAATGGCAGCTAAGAGGGTTTATATGTGTACATGCAGCAGCAGCCTCACATGAATGGAATGCAGTTAATGAAAAGTATGGACTTCAAATGATTACTGATTACTTGAATGAGTATGAGTATTATCTTTGTAAACTAACCTACTTTTTTTTTTTGCAGTTTATGCAGTACTTACTATCGTGCTTGGGCATACAAAAGGTCGTACAAATATCACGTAAATTCCTTTGGTGATACTTCTGGTTGGGTCCAAGTAAGATTTATTAGTTGTTTATCATTTTCATACCTTATTGGATTGTCCATTTCCAACACTTTATAACACTTGCATCCCACAGAGAACATTGTTATTCCACCTCCATTGAGAAGGCAAGCAGGAAGACCTAAAGAAAATAGACATAGGTCTGCTGAAGAACCTGTAAAGACAAATGCAATTAGAAAGTGTACCATTTGTCAAATCGTCGGGCATAACAGCAGATCATGCAAAGGTGGTGCAGTTGGGAGTAACAAAAAGAAACAGAAGAATGCGAATGGTGCTAGTACATCACAGCAGATAGGCTCAACTCTACAACCTCCACAACCTACACAACCTAATGCAATTAGAAAGTGTAGAACTTGTGGAATCGCCGGGCACAACAGCAGATCATGCAAACGCAACAATTAATGAAACTCTCATAGGCATAAAAACAAAGATGAGAACAAATATTTTATGTAGGCTTCATTTTGTTAATGATAGATTTTATGTAGCAATAATGCAGTTTTTATGCTACACCATTGAATGTTTTTGCATTAGAGAGATTTATTAGAATGGCAGTTGGGAGTACTTTATTAAAAAAAAGCCATAGTGCACAATTATTATGGTTTTCTACAACTAGAAGTCACATTGTTCTTAGCTTCAAAACCTATTTTGACTACAAAACGGCATCCATGCCCATGGAAAAACACCTAAACACCAGAGGCCTTCCATTTGTCATTATGAAACTGCAGTTCTCAATGTATTACATAAATGGGTTAAACCAACACCAAGCAAACTTGATTCCCTTACACACACTTGCTAAATTTGCAATTCCAAGATTCCTATTGATCAAGAGGAATAATTCTATTTTGCTAAACAACAACAGCATGTTATAAAGGAAAACAATTACAGAATAGCATTTCCAATAAAAGAAATTGCAGAATAGCATTTCCAATAAAAGAATTGCAGAATAGCAAAACCCCCAAATTACTAATTCATACATTCAACACAGAAAACTACGAACACCCTGAAATGCAAAAAAAAAAAAAAAAAAAAGGCAGAATAAGTAATAAGAGAGGACAGTAGGAGCAGTAACCTTCAACATGGGGTTTCCCATGGACGAAATTTCCAGTTTAATTTTGCTTATCCTAGATGATGAAAGTAAGCTCTGCAAATACTCACCACCAGAATGCGTTATAACAAAAATAAAACCAATTGGAATTTTAAAAATGAAGGAAAATCAGAGTGAGAAAAAAGAGAGCTTCTTACTTTTGGTATCATGTGGCAAGGAGAGATGCATATCGTGTTCTTCTTCTAGGGTTAGTGGCTCAGAACCAGTGGCTTGAAGAAGATCTGGGTCTTGCAAATCGCAACAGTGAGGGAACTAGAGGAAGTGTCGAGCTAGGGGTATAAAATGGGATGGATTGCAGGAAACCCAAATCGGTTAGGTCCTTGCTTATACTTACCAACTATGTGCATTATCATTATGACATCCTCCACCTTTTATGTACAGTGAACTTGTAGACAAATAGTTCTTACTTCTTGCAGTGAACTTGTAGATAAATAGATACTTCAACAAACGGTACCTGATAAAAGTTGAAGTGGTGACGATGACAATAATGAGCTTAGGAGTCAAAGTGGGGCCATTTTGAAATAGTGGTCATGTTGTTCTTCCTAACTCTAACCATAGTTAAAGTGGGAGCATTTTGAAATTCTCCCTATAAGGATATTTATGGTATAATGAATTTGTTTTTACCAAAGTGGAATCATACTGATATTATTAATACAAATGGGACTTTATTGAAATGTCATTAAGGAATGTGGGGTATTAAGGAATTCCCTCTTATCAAATTCATATAATGTAACCGAGCCATCAGTGGGCTTCTATTATCGACAGGCATAAACCCACTAGTAAAGAGAAAAGATCATCTCTCATATTCATTTCTCTCTTCTCTCTAATCTCTGCAGAAATTTCACGAAAAAAATATGAGAATCTAGATTATTTATCTCTTTTCTCTAATCATTTCTCAGATTCAGAGAGCTTCATTTCAATCTTCTTCTTCATTTCATTCTGTCGTTTTTGGAAGTTTAATAAGAAGGCCATCTATAAGACCTAGTTTAGATGCAGATGACTTTATAAATCTATTATATGGTTCAGATCCGGTGACAGTTGAGTTTAATCGTTTGGAAAATGAAGTTAAAGGTGATTAATGTGATTTTATCTGTTCGTTTTGTATCTTATATTTGTTCGGTTTGTTTTTTGGTTGTAGATAAGGATCCGGAATTAACCGACGCACAAGCTGAAATCAAGGCGTTGAGGTTATCGGAGCGTTCTAGAGAAAGAGCAGTCGAAGAGGTAATTAGATGTGTAGTTAAATTTATGTATTCGTATTTAAACAATTTAGTGTCTGTATTTTCTGATTGAATTTAAACTTAAGCTTTTCTTATCCTTCTGTGGTAGTGCAAGATAATTTGTTATTTTCAAACTCAGCCATCCTAAAAATCTGATAGTTCTTCTATTCATAAATATTTAAAAAATACTTAGATTATGAGGTTTTCTGTGGGATTTATCTATATTTGTGTTTGATTCTGTGATTTTCTAACTTTTTTTTGTTAATCTTTGTGTGCATGTTTTGGTGATTTTTCACTTTTTCAAGGAGTAAACAGTATTCCTAGGTACTATTTCTCTCGCTCTTACTTATGATAGTGTGTTTTTGGTGTAATCTTGTGAAACATTTACTTTAGCAAGTGAGATTTCATCTTGAACCCTGGAATTTTTTGTCATCAAAGACCTTCTTGCATGATAGTTAGAGGTCTACAAACCGAGTATATATTCTCTCTTGATTTATGTTTTCAAAAATGAGGTGTGTAAGCACAACAACACAGAAAAGCACCTTCATCATATTTCATTTATCCTTGTTTCATAAATAGAAGTTGCTCTTTCACAGGTGTGCGACTGACTGACTGACTTGTTTCACTTGCTAACCATTCACCAAACGTCTTTGATTTACTAGATTTGTTCTCTCCCGCGGGAAAGACTCCACGGTGAAGCTTTGGGAGGTTGGTACAGGGAGACTAGCCAAACAATACATTGGAGTTACACATACACAATTGCGCTGCCAGGTACTTAATTTATCTAGCCATCTTTGTTCCACGAGTTTACAATTCATTGTGGTAACAATTTACCTCCCAAGAATTTTTTTCACATTCTTTAGCTTATAAATTGAAGTCATTGTTATAGATATTCTGCTTATTTATCGTAATAACCCATTGTTAGAAGATTTAACTCGTACAGTCAGTGGGATAACTTAGGTGAGAATGAATGTTTCTGTTATTAGCTGAAGGGGTACTTCTTTGACATAGACTGGTTCTGTTGACTAATTTTCTTTAAACAGAGTAACCACATCGTGGCTTTGAAAGTTCTATTCAAGAGCCAGCTCAAACAATCTCAGGTTGAGCATCAATTTCGCCGGGAAGTTGAGATACAGAGCCATCTTAGAAACCCCAACATTTTAAGACTCTATGGCTACTTCTATGACCAGGTAAGGATAATTGTTACTTTGCAACTTTATTCACTTAGGGAAACCTATCTACACGGGTTTAAACAAATGATGTTGACCCAAATTTCTTGTTCTTGGCTATTGCAGACTCGGGTTTATTTGATCTTAGAATATGCTGCCAAAGGTGAACTTTATAAGGAACTGCAGAAGTGCAAATACTTCAGTGAAAAATGAGCTGCCACGGTGAGTTTTCTATACTTAGTCACTATTTACTGTTGGTTATATATTGTTCTATGTCTAAGCGTTCCTCTGAATTTGTGAGAAAGCATGTCATACACAGAGACATCAAACTAGAGAATCTTTTGATCGGAGCTCAGGTTGTTATGATCCCTAAACTTTTTGAGGTACTGATAGTTTGGTTTCAATTATTTCTAATCTACCAGTCTAAAATGCAGATTTATTGTGAACTTCAATGTTTACTTGTTTATTCGTTTATGCAATACAGGTGAGTTTCAACAGAAGATTTGGAAAAAGAAAGAGGTGTTGTTTTGGAAGAATACATAGGAACTCGCAATGCCAATGGCCGGATGCAAGATGCACACTGGAATTTGATGATGGAAGGATCAATGGTACTACTAATCTGCTGCGTCGTGTACTTGTCTTGTTGCGTTTCTAGGATTAGGCTATATCTGCAGATCTATATGTTTTTTCGCATTGTAGACACACATCAATCGAAATGGGTATGTATACTGAGATTGCCTAGAACATAGCCTTAGAAAAAACGGTCCTTAAATATGTATCAGCTGATTACCAAAAGAAAAATCAGTACTCGTAAATTGACCTCCTAAATACTCTTCACCGCATTTTTATTTATGTAGAAGTAAACTCATGGAAATGTGTTCCTTTTTGTTCACAAGGGTATAAGTGCTTTGGTGGAATCTACAAGCATGTTATTATATACTCCCTAAGAGTTACTTTTCCTATTTGCACAATTATTAAGGCAAGGTGAGAGAGAATTAACTTTTATAATTTATTTCCAGATTTACCCTAACAAAAAGTTCAATACTACATATATCTTTATAATGAGAATAATAACATTTCTTAAAATAACAAGGGTAGTTTTAAAAGTTTGTTATGTTGAAAAATGAAAATAACTCTTTTGTTGGAACAAAAATTTAAAGAGAAAGTAACTCTTTTCTTGAAACGGAGGGAGTATATGGTTATAGTTGTATCTCATGATTTATGTACTCTGTGGGTGCCGATTATCTTCTATTATAGATCTGTGAGGCTGTCATTCCATTTCTTATTTACTTTGCCAAAGATATACGATCTTAGAGTGTAGGCAAATAATTAGGTTTGCTCAATGAAACTTGTTATTCACAAGCATGATTTTGTAAATTGTTGTCTTTTTTTTGTCCGTACAATAGAGAAACTTCCCTAACTGCTTTAGAAAGATTAAGATTGCATCTCTGAATAGGCTCATTTTATTTTATTGTCTTGCTCAGTTCAATGAGTTATACCAGTTTGTTGGCAATTCTATTAAAATCTTGGTACTAATTGCAGTATGCGGAGCAGTCTACCTACTGGGTTAGAAAAGGTGATACGAACTGTATCCTCTAAACTGTCAAGAAGTTCTATGAAAAATTGTATCACTTAAATAACATGGCAGTGATAGCTGTTGGTGACTTCTCCGATACACCGGTCAATGCCTATTTTAAATTAATTGTCATTTCTTTTGGGCAAGTGTGATAGCTTTCTAAACTATGATATTTAATTTACTGAGTGTGGTTGATTTAATAAGGATGCATTTTGGCTCCAAAGTTTCGCCAACTGCTCCTCCCTCTACCAGATTTCCCTGTCGCATCCCATGAGGAGCCCCGGTTTTCATGTTTTGTTGAATCTGAAGCTGGTGGCGTAAGTCTATGGGGCCGAAACCAAGTGTTAAGCCTTATCGGCAATGAACCATGCTGTTTTTTTTAATGTATTTTTGGATGTTATTAAAAATTTCTATGAGATTAAACTCTTTTACAATATATGGCAATTGATTTTGAAGTTAAAAAGTGTTTTTAGTTATCCATTTTATTTTTATTTATAATTTTAGTGATAACAAAACACTATTTATATAATTATAATTATTAATAAAGACATTGTTTGTCAAATTTCGAATTAATTGATAAGTAATCCTTGTCAATAAGCAAAGTTCGTTGTTTATTATTGATGATCATCGACAATAGGTTGTTATCGTTTGAGGTTTTCGATATCTCAAATCACGACAGGTTTTTCGACGGACAGACTCTGTCGATAACTTCTATCTGACGGTTTTGATCTATTGAAAAAAGTGAATTCTGGCGTAGTGGTTTATCACATGATCAAAAAAAGAACAACCAAAAAACCTATATGTATGCTCAAAGAAGTACTTTTTTTCCAACGTGAGGCAAACAAAACAAACTGACTAAGAAATAATCCCTTAATGCCAACAAAAAATATACTGTTTCTGAACACTTTAAAAGACTACAATATATTTCTTTGTTGTTGGCACTTGGCACTTGGCACTTGGCACTTGGCACTTGGCACCGCTTTGCCATCTTCACTCAAAGTTCATATGTTATCTCGACTTTCAGTAAGCGTTTATGAGGAATCACAAATAACTCTTCTTGTTTTCTTAAGAACCTCTTCATGAAGTTATAAGCGTAATTGATCAGAATTCTCTTAACTAAACCAGAATCCTTTGAAGACACAACTTCATTCTGACCAAGCAAATAAGTAACCCCAGAATGTCTGCATTCAGTTTCTACCATATGCATCTCTCTTTGCATCACTTCATTGCTAACCCTAGGATGGTCGTCAGCTCTAGCTATTGAATCACCGAGGATACTTGTACCAAACTCTTTTAATTTGAGTTGGTCCAGAGTTAAAAAGTAATTCATACCTGTAAACTCCTTCAGTCTTTCTACTAAAATCTCCTCAAAATATTTTATGTCTTCTTGTTTATCAGTATACTCGTATCTTACAACACATCGAAAGATGGCTCTCTCATGAGGTTCAACACGTCGAAATATGAATATTTCCTCAACAGGAACATTGCTTATTGGTAAGGATTTGATTGTAGCAAACATGAGGACTGAATATATTGTTGGTATGTTATCAGTGTAGTGAGTGAAAATTGGGGAAATACCATGGACTATTTTGTATAGAACATGGCCAAGCCCGGTGATCTTTTAACCTCTGGATCATGAGAAATCTGTTTTAGTCTCTCGGGTGTGATTTTGTTTTCAAAAATCATACGTGTACCTCATATAATATACGTAGTTCCATGTGTACATGACACACATCATGACAACAGAGAATATTAATTGTAGATAACCACCGTCAACAAATTTGTTGTGACGGACTGGAAAATTTCGTTTTCTAGTTAGCATAGCTAGGTAAATTTGTTTTCTCGTTAGTCGAATCTACTTTTTCACTAGCATGGCTAGGCAAATTTATTTTTTAGTTAGCCAAATACGCTTTCTCGTTAGCATCGCTATGCAATCTTGCTTTCTAGTTAGTATAGCGAGATAAATCTGCTTTATAATTAGCATAGCTAGGCAAATCCGCTTTTTAGTTAGCATGGCTAGACAAACTTGCTTTTTAGTTAGCATGGTTAGGCCAAAGTATCCCCTCCCTATATATGACTATTTGGAAAAGGAAGGTAAAGGACATTTATTGACCGCACCATGGCTAAACATTACTATTTTACCCTTCGCTCAAAACTTAATGAAATGATTTTTCACATTAATTATAAGATGACAGTTTTGCCCACGGCATGTAAATTTATTATTTTACCCATGAATGATCGTTTTTTCCCTGGTATATAAAATTACTTTTGCCAATGGTATGTACTATTGTACCCTTGAGCGATCCTAATAAGTTCCACGATTTGTCTTAAACACCGATCAAGATCTTCTGAGCATACGTCCCATACCGCACACCCATAAATACCAAAAGAGTTTACAACACTACAAAGAAAATCGATTTAGATCCCTAAACATGTATCCCATACCACATGCTCAGAAATGCAAAATGATTTCTCAACACAGGATCCCAAGTGCACGTCCCATACCATAACACTTAGGAGTCCCCAAAGTTCATGATGGTTGAATGGGCCATGGAATATGACAAACAATATTTAACTTAGTATTGTGAGGACCAAAATCAATTGCTAGAGCAGTCGGATGCAAGCCTACCATCACAGCTAACGGTCTTCCAGGTTGTCACTCGTAAGTGGAAACTAGCCGGCCTGACAACACACATCGTTCCAGCGACGGGTGGGGATGATCAGTCTCATTGTCTACTACCGTTCCAACGGCAGTCTTCCGGGTTACCAACAATATGGTAAAAGAGCATAATAAGGCCTGGCAAACTCACAATAACTCGAGCGCGTCCAAATCTTAGCGAAGTAATTATCGTAGTAGTTACAATTTTTCTTAGCACAGGCATTTGGCCTGATTGTCCAACATAAAATTTACAAAGTAACTGGCATAGCAGTCACAAACTCTTCTTTTGCACAACAGTTGGCCTACCCTTCCAACTTTTCCTTTTTCCTTTATAGGAAAAATTTTGTAGTCATATCACAAACATTCTTCGATCGAGATTAGTTTTTCCCACAGGGTTTTTGTTGCTCGGCAAGGTTTTTAGCGAGTCAACAATTAAACTACACCAACTACATGTTAAATGTTGAAGACATGAAGATCACATTGATATTGCTGAACAATATTGGAATCAAAGAAATGAAACACAATAGTTTGTCAAGCGAAATCACTTCCAGAATCGTCCCAACTAAGTAAGGACTACACCGTAACAGTTTTTCAGCACAAGTCAACTAGTAGTACTAATATTATTACTGTTTTGCATCAATATTGAATATTCATCAACCACCTATAAAACATAGAAATGATGTTATATATCGGTACACGGCAAAGGCTTATTTCTGGACATATCGTGTTGTACTATTTTCTCTTCGCCAAGGTTTTAACCCACTGGGTTTTTTTCCTTGTCAATGTTTTAACGAGGCAGCATATACGAGTCCAACTTTGTTCTAAGTTTTTTTTTTTAATATTGTACTCTTTTTCTTTAGTTCAAGGTTTGTCCCTATGGATTTTCTAGACGAGGTTTTAATGAGGCAATTGACTTAGACACAGTGGTCATCAAAAAGAGAACTACATGTGAAGAACTATATTCAAAGTACTATGTTGAAGCACTACATATGAAGCACTACTGTTCGACCATACAAATGGGAGTGTTGAAGGGCTTTGGCCCATGTGTATACGGCCTATATAGATGTAACCAGGGTTTACCTCATAGCTTATATATAAAGGTTTAAACCTATGTAACATATAACTTATCTCTAGTTAATAAGAGTTCCCTTTCTCCTTTTTTTCCATCTTCTAGTAATACTACATCATATACGAATATAATTAATAGTTTGTTATATTTGATGTTTATCTTTTTTAAATAAATATTTGATATTTATCTATTTGTTAGGTTCAACGGAAAGTAAAGTAATCGAATATCTTGATTCATTTGCCTACCAATTAAAGGTAACTAATTAAATTAATGGGAAATGGAAACATTTGCAGATTTTATAAGAAGGTCAAATTTGGAAGGCCAAATACACTAACAATCTTAATTGCTACTATATTTGATTTTAAATGCAGTATACCTAGAAAAGTGGGTAAACACCCATTTTAAAAATACCTATGCACAAACACAAATTAGAAATATGAACTACAGATAAACGTCCAATTTTTATATTTTTTTTGAACAAAAATGATTAGTAAACCGAAAAAATATACATTAGTAAAAATGATTTAATTATTTTTACAGGGTCTATTTCTCATATGGTTAATAAGTTTTGTGTAATTTAGTATTATTTAATTTTCGAGAAGCATTTGTAAGGGTTGTTTTTTTTTTAAATAGTTCATGTTGTAGAAAAAATGATTACACATTAAACAAATTATTACTGTAACTAATTCCATCGTCCAAGTCTAAAAACAATATACTACAAAAATTTAATAAAATAAGTACAAATACTTTGCTTAAAATATTTTTTTAATTAGATTCGATAAGGTGTTTTATTTTAAATGAAAATCTCAACCCCATAATCCTTATTCCAAAAGAAAAATCCTAACTCATTTTTATAAAAATCAAAGTTATATGTATAATTAATCTGTTAAACCCTAACTGACTCTAATCGACGAGTGTTATCTCGTGAAACGTTATTATAAATTACGTGTAAAATGTAGAGATTTCAAAATAAAATATCTAGAATTAGAGTAAAAAATTGTGATGAAAAAGGAAATATAGAAGACTAATAACGGACGAAAGAAAGTTAAAAACATTGACCAAATACACGAGTCTTTCTTAAACATTCGGTCTCCAAATGTGTACGCACTCTAAGAGCAAACACAATGGTGAGAGATATTATCCCTCAAAACTGTAAAAAAGTTTTGGGGCATGAAAAGCAATTACTATCATGGCTTCTCTATTTTGGTCCGGATACTGAACATCCGACTAAAGTTTCAAAAATACTTAGTATTCATTCAAAACCTAAAACAAAATATACAAATTTTTTCTTATTTTAATGTATCCAAGAAGTTATTCGGGTGTTTGTGGGGAAAAACGAATTAAAGGGTAATTTAGAAAAAAAATGGAGTGAGCAGGTGATAATTCGCCAATCCTTAAACATTTATATTGTTGAAGTACTTTGTTTAGATTTGAGAGATCAATCTGTACAACTGGCCTAAACAAAGTAATGGCCATTCCAGTCTTGCTTCAGTCACAAATGAGATGAAGAAGGGTTGGTCTTAGGGAGGGAAGCGAGAGAAGAATTGAGGTCAGAGTATGAGAATCTGTATGATGTAATTGGTGTGAATAGCTATGGACAATTCTCTGTGTGAGAAGGTTAAATGATCGAGTTGTTCAATTTGAATTGTTCTGTATTAAAATTAGACTTGAAATTGTCCTGTTTCAGACTTGTTGTTTTCAATAAATGAAATCTATTTTATAGACATAGTCATTGTAACCGTTCACCTGACCTCCTCTCTGAAAAATTATCGATGGTTGAGTAGTGGTGATGTGAAGAAGGTGGAGAAAGTGTTGATAATTGTTCTCCACTTCAATTAAGGTTGAATGGACCGTTGCTCAACTTACCACTCCTCTACTCAACTGCTGATCGAACTTTCCAAAGTTTTCTCTGTAGTGGGTGCATTGCTGCACAACATGCCATAGACCGCCAAGCCAATACCCTAATGAATATCCTCCATTTGTGACAACTTTGATGTCTCGTGTAATTATTATAGTATTAAGCACTATTGATGTTATTGAGTCGAATAAAACTTGCTTACTATTTTGACTAAAGACCTGTCTTGCTTGACTAGGTTGATGAGTCTTGATAGACTAAAATAAAATACGTAGTTATTTTATTTATATGGAACTATATTGTTCAACTAGGTCAATTTGCATTGACATGCTTATTTTGTAAAAATAAGTGTATGCTGCTGAGCATGAGAAAATATGTGTGAGGACACATATGAAAATATATGAGTGTGAGGCCACATATGAAAATATATGAGTGTGAGGCCACACATATGAATAAGGTCTAGCATGTCCTTTAATAGGAAAATTAGGATTTTGAAGCTTGCATGTGTGAAGCAAATATTAGAAGCTAATGTTAAGGCTCCTTAGTTGAAAGGATTCACTGAGCCTCCTTAGTTGAAAGGAGTGTGCTACGCTACACGAGTTTTTCCTATGAAACAAAAATACACGAGCTTGCTTGTTCAATTAAGACGCACGTGTTCGCCTATTTTAACTAAGATAAACAAATTCAGAGCAAAAACATAAAACACCTAGTTTTGGTCGAAGAGGCAAGACACACATGTTTTACTCTTTGCACTAAGACAAACAAGTTGAGGGAAAAGAGTAAAAACACCTTGTTTGGACAAGAGAGGTAGGACGCAAGGAAGGGGTCCTGCTTGCATCAAAAGTCTGACTGGTCCCACCGACCGGCCCAATCTCGAGACACATTTTACTCTTCGCATTAAGGCACACAAGTTGAGGGTAAAAGAGTAAAACGCCTTTAGTTTGGACAAGAGTATAAGACACATGAGTTTAGCCTTTGAACTAAGACACACGAGACTAGCTCTTGTAATTAAAGTACATTAGATTAGGGAAAAAGATTAAAACGTCTCAGTTTGGTCTCAAAGACAAACACGCACGAGTTTTACTTTTGAACTAAGGCTCATAAGTTGAGGGTAAAATGGTAAATCACCTTAGCTTGGTTCTTTGAGACGAAGACGCGCATGTTTTGAAGTATAAGCAGGACAAGCTTTGTATCCTAAGCAGGACAAGATTTGTCTCACCTAAGATGGACAAGGTAAGGGGGCATCAACCCCTTGGACTTGGACGGACAAGAGATTTTTTGTGAAATTTTGTCCTCAAAAAATTCAGATTTAGGGTTTTCGCTAAAAACGCTGTAAAATCTTCATATGGAGTCCGTTTTTGATGATCTACCTCAATTTTTTGATGCCCAAAAGACCATCTATCTCCGCGTGCCGAAGGATTTGAGTTTTGAGTTCGTTAAGGGCCTTAAAAATACAAAACAGACAAAAGTCAGGAAGAATTCATGAATTTTTCAACTGCGACTTAGTTGATCATATCTCTTAGATCGCTTATGCGGTTGATGTGATTTTTAGTATGCTGTAGAGGATATGCATACGGAGATTTTGGTATATAACTAGTCCCTTGATTCATCACCAACTGCTCCCAGCTCATGACCTTGTACATGGCAGTGTAAAATTGCACCTGACGAGCTTAATGTAAAAACGTCTTTTTAGGTCTTTGGACCATTTGCTTGCGTCTTGGATGTTAGATAATGAATATTTATGTCATTGATTGCTTCCTTAAGCAAGGATTGATGTGGAAAAGGCTAAACTTAGCTAGTAGAAGCTATATTTTGTACTTTAGCACAATTTTGGCTTGATATCTTAGGACAATTGTGGGCTTTAGTCAAGCAAATTCATACGTAACTTGCTACATACTTCTATACTAAGTTGTATATGCATTTTAGTAAGTCAATATCATTCAGTTTAGCATAACTGTTGACATAAGGTAGTTTTAATCGTATATGCAGTTGGCCATACATATAGAGAGAGGACAGGGATTAGCAACTGAGAGAGGACATGGATAGACACTTGCCTGAAAATTCTTTGCAGAATTTTGAGTTTTAATATTTCTCAGACTCGAGTCTTGAGAGATATTTTGCTATTTTATCCTTGTCAAAAACCCACCGTCTACACTAAGGATGCTGAATTAATAGTTATTCTAAAGAGTTGTGGAAGAGGATAAAAAAGATTGCTAAAGGTGGGTACCGGTATTAGTGGAGATGGTACCAATCCATATAAAATAAATAATCCTAGCCGCTAGATTTCTAGATTGGTACTACCTTAGTAATATCGGTACCCGTCTTTAACAATCATGTAAAAAACTGCCATATTTTTTTCCCTGGATATTTTTGGGCTTACACGGATTATTTTGGCCCTACCACTAAAAGTTAAAACAGGGTTATTATGAAAAGAATATCAAAACCCCCTTATCCAACTATTTGTGTTATAAACTATATGCTTGATTACTGTTAATTAATTCAAATATTAGTTAAATTAGTTGGTGATTAAAATTAGATTATAGTTAGTGTTAGATGGTAAGAATTGGAGTATAGTTTTTTTTTTTTGAAAGTTTGTAGAAGAAGAAAAAAAGTTGGCGAAAACTAGGGTTTTGTGATTTGGTAGTAAAGATGAAAATTTATAGTGATGATGGAGATTCTAGTGGTGATGAAGAAGTGGGTGCATCTACTTACCACCAATCAGATTACAAAAGTGAGTTCGATCCTACCAATTTAGATTATTTATTGGATAATAAGAACGTGTAAACCAGGGAAAATTTGATGAGTTTACTCAAGAAAATGAAGAATCTAACCGGGAAAATGAAGGTCTTAATGCTTCAAATCATCAGGTATACGTTCTTAGGATCTCCAAAAATGTTTTTGAATCTTATAATCGCCCAAAAGTGGATTTTTTTCTTCTAAATTTTGAGTTGTTTCCTGGGATACATACTACCCAGAATCGGTCGATACGATGACGTCGTATCCACCGATTCTATATCTTCTCGAAAATATGAACCAGAATCGATGGATGTGGACATGAACAACGACCGATTCTGGTATATATTTTAGCGGGATTGGTAGGTCAAATAATCGGCCTTTATGGACTCATTTATCGAACAATTCCATCCTTTGGATATTTTCCCAAAATTCTCCAAGAATAGAATCGGTCGATATGTGTTGCGCTATGCGCCGATTCCAATTGAAAAAGTGTCCAGAAAGCTCCACTTTGTTGAATGCTAGAATCGTCACACAAGTAAGTTCACATGTGCCGATTCCAGCCTTTTGGGATTTTTTTCAAAAATCTAGACCAGGCAGAGTCGATATGGGAGGATAGAAAGGCCGATTCTATAGATTTGTTTGACACGATTGTTCCATGTCCACCGATTCTGTTAGCCTAATTTTTTCGATATATATTGTAGATTGTTCAAGCGCTCGGAGAAGATTAACCTGAACCCGTATCTCAGATGGGGCCTGATTCTTCTGACCACTACTATACTGATTGGGTGTGGGAAAAGAGAGACAATACAAAACAACGGTTTATGGACAAAGGCATAGAAATCAAATAATCATTAGTCTTAGACCGTTGTTCGAGGCATGATAGTTTGGAAATTGTTTGCGAGAGAAGTGGCAAGATTGAAATTCACCGGGCAAAGGAAAAACCGTACGTGAGGAGGACACAGAGGGTCTACATTACCAAATCAAAGAAACATGAGTGCCCGTTTAAGATTATAGCGCATAGACACGATGGTGTATATAAGCTATGTAAAGTGATGAATGGTCGTCACAATCATGATGATCCAGAATCTATTATTGGACACTCTGCTGTTTGTGGGTTAAAACCACATCAAAAAGCAACGGTAAAGTCGATGAAGGCAAGTAGACCAAGTAATATACTTAGGAAGATCAAGAAGAATGATCCTAAAAACTTATCCACTTTGAAGCAAATTTATGTGGCAAGAACAAGCATCAGGAGGACAGAATGGGATGGTAGAGCATTTATGGAATAATCTCAGTGGTTAGGCGAGCAACACAACTACATAATGAAAAAGCAGGTAATGGACGACAAAATGATTCATATTTTATTGGCGCATTTATGCTTCTATCAAGTTTTGTTGATAATTGCACTTACAAGACAAACAATGATAACATGTCATTGCTAAACATATGTGGCCATACTTCGGACAAACAAACTTTCTCAGTGGCATGTGGTTTTATGGATTGGGAGAATAAGGTGAATTTTATTTGGATATTGGAAACCGTGAAAGAGATTTACCGTAGTGATTAAATACCTAGGATCATAGTGACGGATAAGGATAAAACACTAATGAATGCAATAGAGGTGGTTTTCCCAAATGCCAAACAATTTCTTTATACATGGCACATACAATGTAACATCAGAGCGTGTTGCATGGGCTATATCCAGAGGCCGAAACCACAGAAAGGTACTGCTCGTGAGAAGGATAAAGATGATCGTCTTAGTAAACTAACTCGGGAGGAACGAGAGAAAGAGAAGAAGATGATGGCCAAAGATTACGTAGATAATGAAGTGAAATGGAAAGCTTGTCAACATCATTGGGATTTGATGGTACATTCGATGTCCGAGACAGAGTACAAATCTAACCGAGAGAGTTTCAAATATTTTTGGACAAAGGTTTCCGAGAAAGCGGTGGTTTATTGCATGAAGCAGTTGTTGGAACCGCACAAAGAAAAGTTTGTGCATGCATATACCTACCAACATATGCATTACAAGAATGAGGCGACAAGTATAACAGAAGTGTCTCATAGACGATTGAAAAACTACTCCGGGGGAATCAAAATAATGTGGTTACGGTACAAGAAGCTAACCATCAATACACCATTGAGGATATCAACAAGAGTCAGATCCAAATGGAAGAGAGTAGGATGAAAGTTGTGACCACGTATTCCGATTATATTATGTTGCTAAGAGGTATTTCTTATAGGGTGTCGCATTGTGCTATCCACTATATGATAAATAATTATAAGTATTTTGAGGATAACGAGTACGGGGAAAAGAAGATTATTTGTTTCTTGTAATACAATGATGTTCATGGGGCTCCCGTGTCGTCACATAATTGCTAGTCACCCCCAAGGGATATCAATTTCAGCTTATCGATCCGCTTCGGAAGCAACTTACTTTCATACCAAGCCCGATAGAAGATGCAAGTGAATCATTTGTTGACACATCTTGGGAGAAAAATAATCGAGGGCTACTCCAACAAGAACAATTTGCAACAACAAATTTTGATGCACGACTTGATCTTCGTTGGTTAGGTAGCATGTCTGGATAACGATTCCTCTTACTAATAAAACACAAAAAATATCATATCCAGAATTGTTAGATATGGTCTATCCTATCCAACGATTCTCATCGGGCAGTAGTAAAAACATGAAAACAAGGGAATCATTGGATAATCAGATGCTTATCCAACGATTCCAATATAGGAAAAGTAAACAAAATAACAGAATTGGTGGTTAATTAGGTGTCTTATCCAACAATTCCAGTATAAGTTAAAATAAAAAAAATGAAAAGCTAGAATCGTTGGATATGATCTGCCGTATCCAACGATTCTAGTAATGGTAACTATGTAGGAGGAATATAAAACGGGAATCGTTGGATGTGGATCCATCGTATCCAACGATTCTGCTGCATGTTCTTCATGAACGATTCTAGAAAAAAATTAGGACTTTGATTCATGAAAATGAAGATTTCTACACATGGATCTATCATAAATGCTATTAAAGAAAGGGATTATAGAGATTTACCTTGTAGTCAACTTCGGATGATCGGATTTTGTTTTTGGAAAAGTTAGGATTAGGGTGTTTAGAATTTGAAAAACGAGATGGAAATAGATTTTTTTTTTTTTTTATTTAGATTTTGTTTGATTTGGAATGTAGTGATATAAGAATTTTTTTTTATATTTATATTTTGATATAAGTATTAGGAGTTATTATGGTAGTTTAGTATTTTTTATAATAGCTAATTAGATACTCCTTATCATACTCTTTAATTGGGAGAAAAATTTAATATGACCAAAATAATTCGTGCACACCCAAATATAATTAGTTTTATTTTTATTCTCTCCCGTAATACTTTGCATTTCCCTAATTACTATTACCAAAATAGAGTGAGATATATGATATGGGTATAGGTTACAGCTAGCTCTAAATGTAAAAAACAAAAAACAAAAGCTAGCTCTAAATAGAAGGCAACGTGGTCACTGGGAAACCAATCGAGCCAACCGCTTCAAAAAGACGAATCACAAAATTAACAGTGCCTTTTCTGGACTAGTATGGTCTTCCATACAGAAGAAAAAATTGAAGAATTTTACCCGCAAAGAAAGAGACAGAGAACAGAGACATACAACCCTAGAGGATCTAATAAACTCCCTATCTGACGCCTTCACAATCCCTGATTTCTCTCTTTAAAATTTCTCTAAGTTCTCATTTTCTTCCCTGTCAAATAGAAACCTTACAAATCGAAAAAGAGAAAAAGAATGAATAACAAGGAGCCTAGCAAGGCCTGACTCAAAAATGTCAGCAGGAATCCAGTTCCATTATAGGCATATCTTATTCGTAACATCCTTCTACCATGTCGATGTAAGTATCTCTCTATTTCCATATAAGTTTCAATATCTCATACTTGATTCACTCTTCCTCTAGTTATTTAGGGTTTTTGAATTATTAATGTTTATCCCGATTTAAATAAGCTTAGTCCGATTATGTCCGCCCATTTTTGGTTTCTTGGCTATATTCTGTTGGATTTTTTATAGGTTGGGATTAGATGATTTAACCGTTTAAATTGGCATCAATTTGTTTTTAATTTGCTAATTGTCGAAAAACTTGGGAACTGTACAGTCCTTTGTCATGTAATACATTGGTATTGTCATCCAACAACTTTACCAGTCTACTAGAGGCAATTTGCATGCGTGTAGTTACTGAAGCAGCTCAGGAGTTGTTGATTAAGTGTAAGAAATGAATTCTAATCTGTCTTCTTGGTTGATTCTATTTGGCATATTTTTTTCTTTTTCTTTGTTGAATTTGGTGTTTACCAATTTATTGAGAAAAAATGCTTGATGAAAGCTGCAAGATACTGAAGTAATCACATCATACGTGGTGTCCTTAGTCATGCTTTGAGTATTGTTATAGGTAAAGTATTAAAAACTTAATCTAGCATTTCAGAGGATATTCTGCAGACATGAAAAACATTTAACATGGGATTCATAAGTTTGCTGTGAAGTTCTTGAAGCATCTCTTTATGCTCAGCTCCCAGAACTTTTTGGGTGATAATGCATGATTATCATTTACACAATATTGATTTAATGTAGGGATCTTATTTTATGGGTCTTCTTCCTCTTTGGTTTTGGTCAGGATCATTTTGTTTTCTGGTTTATAACCCTTTACAATTATTCCAATTTTGATTAATCTCCTGCTGGTTAAAAGAGCATTTTTCTGCAAGTTTATAAGCCATATCTCCTACTTTAAAAGAATTGCTGTGACCTGCAGTGCACCATCATAAACCTTATTGAATATTTTCTGTGTATGGGAATCTGTAAATTAGGACACCCAGTAATCAAGTCATAATCAGGCCATTGCGAAACCTCAAAATATTTGTGGTATCAAATTGCCCCATGTCATTATCACCTCTGGTATCTGTTTTCCACAAAACTAATTCGAAAATTAGTTGCACCAAGTTGGCCTTTATCGTATTGTGGTGTCTGCGATTTGTCTGTCGATTTAACTTCTGACACTTTTGGCTGATATCTAGGTTTTCGGCATTCCGAAACATTAAAAAAGCTGCACATTTCCTGAAAGCAAACAAGAGAAGCAGTCTTTTAGAAGTTCAAAGGCATGGAGGAACCGTTACAGCTGGACTACCTTCCTTCACACATAGGTTCTCTAGTAGAGGACAGTTTGCAAAGACATTCTATGAAACGAAGTCAAAGGAAAACACATATAGTTCCTCTAAGAGGTTCTCAGTTCTTTGTGCCAGTAAAACAGTGACATATCACGCCCAAATTGCTTGGAAGCATATATCTCACATATGTTCATACCGGGGGCCAGTTTGTCCGCCGATAAGTAGGATTGCTTGTGCTGTGAGCTTGGCTTTAACCAGATCGAATTTGATAGCTCCTAGCATCATTGGTCTCATTATTGGAGAAGTAGCATGGACGCAAAGGGCATTTGCAGACGTCGGAAGTTTCCCAGTGAATAATCTATATATGCAGGCACAAGATGGCCATGTTTATGTCACATCGTTCTTGTTTTCAATCATTGAAGTGTTCATTATTTTATTGAGAGCATTGTATTTGGCAATTTTGTTCTCTCCCAGCATTGCGATGGCTCCGTTTACGGATTCTGTTGGTGTTCAGTTTAGGAAACTGTGGCTGCAAATTGTCCTTCATACATTAGAAAGGGCAGGTCCAGCTTTTATAAAATGGGGTCAGTGGGCAGCTACACGACCTGATCTCTTCCCAAGTGATTTGTGCACCGAGCTTACAAAACTCCACAGTAACGCCCCAGCACATAGCTTTGCATGCACGAAAAGAACTATTGAGAAAGCATTTGGTAGAAAACTTCTTGAAGTTTTCGAAAATTTTGAGGAGGAACCTGTAGCTTCTGGAAGTGTTGCCCAGGTGCATCGAGCTACTCTGAGATTCTGTTATCCTGGTCAAAAGATTAAAAAGCCCATTTCTGTTGCTGTAAAGGTTAGGCATCCTGGAGTTGGTGAAGCAATCAGGAGGGATTTTGTGATAATTAATACTGTAGCTAAAATCTCAACTTTAGTGCCAACTTTGAAGTGGTTGAGACTGGATGAAAGTGTGCAGCAGTTTGCTGTTTTTATGATGTCTCAAGTTGATCTTGCAAGGGAAGCTGCTCATTTAAGCCGTTTTATATATAATTTTCGCAGGTCGAAAGATGTTTCTTTCCCTAAACCCTTGTACCCGCTTGTGCATCCTGCTGTTTTAGTTGAGACTTATGAGCATGGAGAAAGTGTTTCTCACTTTGTCGATGAACTTGAAGGGAACAATCAGATAAAAAGTGCTCTTGCGCACATTGGGACTCATGCACTTCTCAAGATGCTTCTGGTATTAAATCTTCGTCAAAGTTGATTGCTACTATTTATCAAGTTTTACAATTTATATGGAATACTTTTAAGAGATCAACTCTTCTTTATTTTTCAGGTTGACAATTTTATCCATGCAGATATGCATCCCGGAAATATACTTGTTAGAGTGGCTAAAAACAAGCATTCACATGAACGACTTTTCAAATCTAGGCCTCACGTGGTTTTCCTTGATGTAGGCATGACAGCTGAACTCTCTAAGAGTGACAGATTAAATTTATTAGATCTTTTTAAAGCTGTTTCCCTTCGTGATGGACGCACAGCTGCTAAGTGCACGCTTAGTTTATCTAGTAATCAGAAGTGCCCGGACCCTGAGGCATTCATAGAGGTAACTCTTTAAATCATCCATGTTATAAAAAAAGTTCCAAACCTTCATATAATTTGCTTGCTGTATAGCTTAAGAGATATTCCAATCAAAAATAATGTATAGCTTAAAGAAACTGTTATTATCTTTAGCTCTAGTTCTATGTTGAAAAGAGAGATAACATGCCAAAAAACTGTGGTGCTGCCTAACAGGAATTGGAGAAGACATTCAGTTTCTGGGGTACGGCAGAAGGTGGTAATCTCCATCCAGGAGAGTGCATGCAGCAATTGCTTGAGAAAGTTCGGCGACATAAAGTCAATATCGATGGAAATGTTTGTACTGCAATGGTAACCACCTTAGTTCTTGAGGTAATCTCTTGCACTTCACTTACCGCAATGTCATCCACAATGAACCTTGCTAGATGATTTTTTCATGCAAATGGGAAAATGGTTTGATATGGTTGATCATGATCATATTCATGTTCTCTACAAAGAGATACTCATTTTCGTCTTTGTTGCATCTTATATTCCTACTCTAGGGTGGTGCTAATTTTGCAAGGTTCAATGAATTCATGTATATAGATAATTTCTAAACAGCGTGAAAAGAGATTAATGGAAAATCGATAAAAATATAATATGGGAGTAAATTTGTTTAGTGGCCGAGTGTTATATACTGTATGTTTTTTTATGTATATCTGCATATGTGAATGGTAGTGAAGGTTGCTGATATAGTTTCTGTTTTTTCAGAAATTGTCAAAAATTTGAAGATGTGTCTATTACTTATCAAACATTTTGGTGGACTTGTTGTTGTAGGGTTGGCAACGAAAGCTTGATCCAGATTACAATGTACTAGACACACTTAAAACATTATTATTCAGAGCTGACTTGTCAGAATCTCTCTCCTATACAATCGAAGGACTTATGGCCCCATGAGGTATTAGCGGAATGTAAATAACAACATTAGGAGGATTGTGAAATTTGTTGTTGCACAGCAATAAAATCCTCTGTAATCTGAGTTGTTTCTTGGTTTAATTTTATTCCTTCTCCCAAGCACATTTTGAAGCCTCGCAACTTCTTAAAGCAAAAGAGAACAATAATGAAGGAAGCCACAGAGGAAATCAAATAAAGAAATTCATTTTAATTTCAGTTTTGCACATCTATAATCTGTAATATATTTCGATAGTTATGTCTCCATGCATTCAAATTTTGAAGGAATAGTCTGTGCAAGTTAAATGTGAAGACATACACAATCGTCAACAAATGAATAAACCTGGTAGAAAGGAGAAAATAAGATTAAAAAGATGCCCTGTTAGGTGGTTCTGGGTTGATGAATGTGCAGCTGCACGTATTCACCGAAGAATCATCATCAGACATAATCATCAGCGAAATCATCCCAGATCAGTAGGAAAGAATTGCAGGACAAATAGACAAACTGACTAGCATTTTTTGATATCAACAGTGCTAATTATATATTAATATGGTGTTATAATCAACACATGCATCCGTTTTCAAGAGACAATAATAACAATGAAAAAGTTGAACATTAATATTCAGTTCTGAACTTCAAATAATAAGAACAACATTAAATACATCTAAATCCTCCCAAAGCTCCTTCATCACTTGAATGTGTCTTAGTAAATAAGTGGAGGCGATTGTTGCATCTTTTGATCAACAGCGAAATCTTTGAATAACTCATCTAATTCATTCATATCGTCAAACGTTATAGAAGGAAACCAAGAATCTTCATCTTCATTCATTAAAAACATACCAGAGTCCTCCATATCATCAGTAGTAGTTTCTTTTGCCAATTCTGAAGGAGTGGACGATGAAAGTAACTCTTCCTTTCTCTTGATAACAAGATTCTTCACTTGAAGCAATTGATCCCTCACAGCATCTACCTTCTCCAAAGTATCAAGTTCGTCTATTTTTATATCATCCCACCAAAACCCATCACCATTTTCTGGTCTATTCCTCCTCTTCCCATCATCTTCCTCTTCTTCTTCTTGCACATGAATTCTGTTAAGGACTTCATTTGAATTAGGGCAACCAAACGTGTAAGGTTTTCCATTAGGGGAGAATACAATCAGAGAGATATCTGCACCAGTGAGACGACATAATTCATCAGCTTTCTTAAACGCCTCTTGGTGAATGTTACGCTTCTATTTTTCTTATCATGTATCTTCTTAATCTCAATCTTCTTCTTCCCCATCATTAAACCCTGATTAAAGAAATTCCTCTGCTGATTCTAGTTTGACAACAGAAAAATCAAATCAAATCAAGATTCAATCTTAGAAGCAAACCCTAACATTTTAGAGAAACAACGAAAATAAAACCCAATTCACTACTCGGAAGAAAGAAGTAATGCAGACATGAAAAAAAGAGAGAGTAACTCCTAATTAGGGATTATGAAGTAATGGAGATCAGTAGTACTTATATAAATAGCTGTCTATGAGGTTTCTTTGGGGCCAATATTTTCGGCGTTTCTAAATATCGATGAACCAGCCGTTGAACGCGTTTTTGATTCAGGGATCCCCTGTTACTTGGTCAACATTCTTTGACTTCCAAGATATTATTGCCTCAGCAATTTATCTGCACAAAAATTGTAAAAATCTAATAGGAAATAGTTCACTAATACTTCTATTGATTATTTGGAGCAACTATGAAACTCCAAGAACGTATAAATATTTCATCGTTCTGTTTTATTACAGAAAGGTTATCAAAATATATATGTCCATTATAAACAGATTTGGACGTACACTTACAATTAACATTTTCCCTGAGACGCTTGACTAATGTTGGCATCAGCGTAATTCAGATTAAGGTTATCAAAATTATAAATGTATATCTTAATTACACGTGTTACATACATAAATTTAGTTAAATCTTTTTCTAATTCGTTGGTTAATTATGCCCTTGGCATCGTTCTGAACAAAGCGCAAAACCTCCTTGGGAGGACGAACTCGCCAAATGCAAGGTTTGTTCAATTTGTGACCCATTTTTGCAAATGTATCAGCAGTTCTATTACCTTCCCTATAAATATGAGTCATTTTGTAACTGCTCAATTTAGGTAAAATCAAATTTATAAGTTTAACTCGCCTTTGTATTTCTTCAGGTCCAACTGGTATCTGGTTTACAATAATTTCAAGCAATCTTTTCTCGTCTCCTTCAAACCAAACATTGTACAAGCCATTTTCAAGAACCAAATCAAGGCCACGCTGAAGTGCAGTTATTTCTGCAATGGTACTTGTTGTTTTCCCTATTGGTTCTGAGTAGCCCAGTACGAAATCGCCTTTATGGTTCCTAACAACTCCTCCAATGCTTCCCATTCCGGATTTATACTTAACCGAACCATCAAAATTTAGCTTAGTCCATCCAATATCAGGTCTTTCCCATTTAACTTTAATGACTTCCTGGTGGAATTTCCTTAACGTCAAACCAATTTGGTATTTAATGAGTCTTTGATGCCCACATAATTTGGCAAAATTGAGAATCATTTTCTTAAATTTCGATTTCGTTAAAACACTTGTTTACTACATAAACACAAAAACAAAAATAATACTGAAACAGATTACTATAAACCGCAATAGGCGCTCTTCAAATCAAACCCACAAATATAGTGTAACATATCAATGATTTTACCCAGAAAACGCCAAGAAATGTACATAAAAATGGAATGCCAGCAAGAAGTTTGAAGACCCAGCAATTTAGGACGAAAAACTGGGATTAAGTGTATTTTCAATGGTAATCAAAATGCAAAACAAAAACAATATATCAAGAATCAAGTGACCTTCTTAAACAAACTTGGATCAAATTTAAGGAGTAGGTGATAAAAATATAGTTTTGCTCCCATTCCTTGTTGGAATTGACAATATTTGAAAATCAGAATAAACATGGAGTAGAATGAGAGATGTTAAATTGTTTTCTGTTGATAGTAAGGCAAGCAAAGAATAAAAATGAAGTTATTATACAACTCCAAATATTTGGAGGATGCCTACAAAAACTCTTCGTGTAGTAGTATAATCCGATGCTTTTTTTTTCTATTTTTTTTCTTTACAATCCGATGATTTTTATAATGCGAGAGAGGGCAAATTTGAATTGGATGGTAATTTAAGCTCAAACTGAAAGTAACCGTCAAAATAAAAGTGAACTTACGAATTGAACTAGTAGGACCGTCAATTCTTAACCGACTAGTATCCTTGAACCTCACAAATTAATTTGCGGTATATTTATAATCTTGCTAAATTAATAAATTCTTACCGTTCTTAAAAGAAGATTCCAATTTTTTTTGTACACATATCCGAGTGGACTTAATTTCATTACCACAGTAATTAAAATAGAATCACTGTATTTCTAGATACAACAACAGTATTAAATATATGTATGATGTCTGGTTGCAAATATCATAATTTTAAGGGATTTATAGTTTATGGGATTATAAATTTTGGTAATCATGTAAATCCCTAGTTATTTGGTAACTCAGTAAAATATTTTCTAATTTGTATAAATTTTATATTTAAAGTCTCGTATGATGTTTTGGTAACAGTTAAATATTAGAGTCGATTTTATACCTTAAATATATTAAATTATTATTATTTGTGTAAGATAAATAAATTTTTTATTTTTTCAGATAAATAAAAAACTATTATTTTTCTAAAAGATAAATAAAATTATTTTTATTTATTTATTCATTATTTTTTTGAAGATATTTTTATCTTTTTTTACTATTTTTTTTAAATTATATTTATATATGTCATGGATTAGAATGTTGGAGATTTTTTTTTACCTAATGCGACACTTTAAATGTTGAAGTAAAAATATATAGGTTAATACGGGCAAAAATAAGCAGGCCACGGGATCCTTTCTTAATTTTCCCAGTAAATCTAAAGGGGGGTCGAATTTAAAATGGAGGATTTGGTAGAATCATAAATCCCATGAAAAAGTGAATCCGAAGAATTTGGACAACCAAATAAACCAAAGGAATTGTAATTCCATCAAAACACCTGGTCCATGAATCCGACCTTTAAAATTCTACAACCAAACCCACTGGTAGTTCACCGAGAAAGTCGACGATGTTTGAAGGATGGTGTAAAAGTTCTTATTTCTCCATTTGAATTTGTGTTTTTCCTTGAAAACAAAATTTTCTTATTCATTAAGCTTAGATGCCCCTATAAAAAAGGAGTAATTTGTGAAGTACATGTAAACCGTTATTACACCTAATATTTATGGATCTTTATTAAAATTATATTTAGATTTATATAAAGTCAGTGTAAATCGTCCTCGAAAATAGATATACATGAAATGATCGTATCAATCAACGGAAACGCCTTAAAGGCTATAAAAAACTGTTATAGAAATATACGATGAGTAATCTAATTAACTAAAACAAACCATTATATATAAAAACAAAAAAAATAAAAACTTAATAAATCACAAAACTAGAGACTATATTTTATCCCAAAAATCAAATTATTACTTATTCCTACACAAATCTACCCAGAAGTCAAATTAAATCCGGTTAGATTTGGTGCATTATATTGAAAAACAACCTAGCAATTGTAAGATTTGCATCAAAGGGACCTCTAACATCCTCTGCAAAGTTTATAGTTGTTCTAATTTCAGTCAAATTTCTTAAAAGGAAAAATATTTTGCACCATAAATAGAAAATTAGAATTTTATAATGAACTTTGCACGACAAAAAATTAATAAAGCACCTAAAATATTAAGTGAATCTTATTTCTTAGGTTTAAATAATCATAACAAATATTAATGAAGTCACCCTATAACAAAAATGTAAAAATAAAATAAAATGACTTTAAGACTTGGAAAAATTACATATCCAAAGAAAATTGGAGACAATATTGAACACAGTGCCAATAATAACAAAAATAAAATTATCATAAAGCCCACTCCATCAAATACAGATTCATTGAGTCTCAATGGCAACAAGAGTTCTATGCCTGAAGCATATCAGAGATGTTAGTATTTCTACATAGAACCCTAAACCAACTATTTGAAGTATAAAACGACAAACTGGAGTGTAAACTGCTCAATATAAAAAATCAAATAGACGACAAAGGGCATAGGTGTATGTTACCTTACAAATAATTCCTGAAAAGAAGCAATCAAAAGACTCCTACAACAATCCTGTATGGTATTTAGATATAGTCTTTCAAGTAGAATCAATTAAAGAAGTGAAACTAGGCGAGACAAGAATGAAAATGCAGATAGTAAAGGCTAGTCCCCCTAAAACAACTATTCATAACCTCCCTTACTTTATATTATAAGTTAGAATGCGTCTTTCGCCGATCGGAACAGAAGCCTGAGCTATATTAACGACGAACTGAGGCACACTTATAAGATCGCCCCGCTCCCTACGGTCGAGAAGGTCCCCCATTTCCTTTCAGTCGAGCTTCTAATTAAATTCTCCTATTGAAGTAGAATATGGTGGTGCCTTTGATCTGGAACCACAAAGGTTTAGTGTCTTCGCCTACGTATGTCTTTCAACCCCTAAGGAACAGGAGAAGGAATACCTTGAATGGCTAGACGTGGGAACTGTTAGGCATCAGTTCCCATTGAGAGGATACCATTAGATATGATTTTAGGCTAGTAGGACCTCATAGTTGGTTATTTCATATCCCGGGGCGGAGCTTCCTCACGTGGGAAGATAGGTTGGAGGCATAATATCCCGCCGAGCATTCCGTTGGTTTCCGGTCTGGCCCTTGTTTGGCTCGTGCCCATCTGAACAGATGAGAGTAAGCCTGATGGGATAAACTGGGACAGAAAATATTCTTCCTATTGAGAGGCGGAAGGAAAGGCCCGCCACTAGGTATAGGAATAGCTTGGCTCAGCCTCAACTTTAAGCTATTACCTTTGGCTCGTTCTTTAACATATTTCTTTTTGTCTTGCAATAAGATGTTTCCCTAGTTCGGAAGCTTTCTATAGGAGTCACTTATGAGTGTGATAAATCCTTTTCCCATTCTTTCTTGGTTGGTAAATCCAATCGGTGAAAAATCCAATACAAAGAAGGAATCCGGGTAAGCTACGTCTTCAAGTGTATTAAATATCGCTCCAATTCCCAGAGGGTCAGTGCCTATATTTTTCCCTTTAATTGCTAGGTATGTTTCTAAGCTACCAATAAGAAAGGTGTTTCATTTACTTTCAAGGTGTAGATCGTCTCTAAGTTGAATAACTTAGAGAGGAATTATTTTATTGATTATAAGAACTCCATATGTAATCCCCTAAGCCATTATGACTTTGAATGTGCTCTCGAGTAAGGGGAATAACCATCACCTAGAATTATCTCAACTAACTGCCACGCAAAAAGAACATAGGTGGACCAAGAAAACGGATGCGCGTGCTAACGCGCAACGACTTTTGCGGTAGGAGATCGTTCCTTTTTGTGAAGCTACAACTAATGTCGTCCTTCCTGCTTCCATTAGATCATTCCGACGTTCGTGCTCCCCTTTATAAAGGGCCAAAAGTAGTGCAGAGTCATGTATGATCCCATTCGTTATCCTTTATCTATCAGTGTTGCAATACATTTTGTTGGTACGCTGGGCCAGTAGTGTAGCAGTAACCGTGGTGCTCCATCTAGTGGTATTTTTATGGGTATTCTTTTTATCGTTGTAGGTTTCCTATTCAAGATCATTGCAGTTCCTTTTAAAAATCCAATCGTCAAAAGCCATCGGAGTAAAGGTTAAAATATAGCTAAAAACAGATCTAAGTAAAGTAATTCACTTGGTTTTTGCTCCGGATTCGCTAGATCATCTCCTCCCTTGGTTGATTCAATAGGTTCAGTTTTGTCTTGGTTCACTCGATTTTATAACAGAGGAAGGTTTCTTCTAGTTAAGCATGCTTCTTGTATCTATTGATTAAAATGGTATTTATCTTTGACCTTCGTTTTTATATTGGGTAGGAGACATCCCTTTTAGGGGACATAAGAGTCGCGGGCATGCCGGTTACATGCTTTTTTATCGAGAACCCCTTCTTATGGAATTTCCTTTTTGGATTGAAAAAGGGAGTTGGATTCACGTCAAATAACGCGTTCTCCATAATATAACACTAGTCTATTACTAGCAGTAAAAGTCAAAAGTAAGTACTTCCCAATATCTTGTATAAAAACAAACATTAGCAACAAAGAAAGTAAACTAAATCTTATTTCTAAACGTACATAATTACATCGATCCCTCTGTGTAAATAACCCAATATAGGATCACAGTCAATAATGTATTCACCATCTAGAGTAATCGTCGCACAAGCACCTAATACAGTTTCACTTTATTCATCTTTTGACCTAATCTAACCAGATGAATTAAGTAAGGGACTCCCAGACTCAGTTACTAGCCCAGCGAAAACAGGTATATAATCAACCCAAAGTTTAGTAGGTGCAGAAGACCCTTCCCATTCCCGTTGTTCGGAAGAAAATTCAAAGTTAGAAATACTTAAACTTAAAGAAGATAAATACCTCCTCTGGTTTGAAAAACCTCTTGTTACTCTTATTTTCGACTATAAACGATAAGGAACCACCTGCGGCCGAGTCTAGGGCGCGGCTCGATTGATTCGTAATCTTAGTTTAGTATGCATAGAAGTAGTAAGCCCTTGAATACATGGAGAACTCCAAACTAAAAGGAACATTAATGCTAGCTTAAAGATAAAATCTTTGTCTGCTACGAAGTGAAGACCTTATGCGTAGGCGAGGGGAGCACCCTTGTTTTCAACGGTCTCATTTTCTATTACATTCCAACGAAAAATCAAAAGTTCAGTTAGGTTCTTAGTACGCTACCTTTTTCTGTACTTTATTTATGTTTTATTTTATGCTTTTTGCTTATGAAGGGAAACAAAAGAAACTAAACAATAGGCCTTACTATTCCTACATATTCCATTAAAGAAGATTTCCTTGATAATACAACGAAAGTCCCTGTGTATCTTGCTTGTGGTTAATCCTTCCCTTTTCTACCAGAAATCATATAAGAACTTGTTGTGGGTGGATTTTTTGGATTGTTTGATCAATAGCGTTTGGTCCCGTTTCTAGTCGTCATGGGAAAGAAAGGCATAAAGAAGAAAGATATTATTCCCCTAGAGCGTGTCCAATACCACCACCGTACCAGATATGCATCTCTTTCGCCTCTTTCAGTACGGGAGAGCTCTTACTTAGAGAGAGTTAGTTGGGCAAGGTCACTCTAAGAGAAAGAAATCATGAGTCACGAGAGAGATTCTCCATACGAACGACCAGTCAGGTTATAACCTACATTGGTGAATTGGAGCAACACGTATCTTACACCAACAAGAAGTCACTTTTGTAACGCAGTTCGAAAGCTTAAGCCTTCCTACATATGCGGGCCCACCGATTGAAAGAGTCCTCTATCCGGACTCCCTCTAGACCTCAGTCTTGATTAGGGAACTTCTCTAAGCTTGATCAGTTTCCTCACTTGTTGGAAGAAAAGGGGCACCGTAACTTTGGGAGAATGGGTGCCTCCTCACAAAGGGGGTCGTAGTAACCAGGCCGGGGCGACTGTTTACTAAAAAAATCTCAATTCAATCTCTACTGCAGAACCGGACATGGGAGTTTCTTCTCATCTATCTCCTCGTGAATGAAATAATTCCATAATATTCTTGCGGAAAGTCCTCGCATTAGTGTGAGTTCGTTGCCCACGTAATGGCGATCCTTCTTGATGAAGAATTCCACGATAACGAGAAATAGAAATCAATCGTTTGATGTCTGCTCGTTCTTCTCTCTTCAATTCCCAATGAAAAACATGATGGCCTATAATTTCTTCAATTTGCCCTATCTGAGACTTAGTTAAATCTTTATCTTAACCAGACAGTCAGGGGGAATGATTCTTGGCGATCCTTTGAATTTCTACTATAATCGACTCTTCTACAAACTTATTCAAAGCGAAAAATTACCCTATCAAAGCCGTTCCAGTTTATTAGACTTCACATTTACGATCTTATGTCACAGGGGTATAGGCGATTCCTACTCCACGAACAAAACCATTTATTGTAAACCTTCTTTCCGCTATGCTACAAAAAAATTAATCAACATTTCAGTGGAACAAGACGATAAGTAAATTCCCATAGGTCGAGGGTTGGGCGTGGCCGATTGGCCTTCGGAACGGCATCGCAAAGGAAGAGGGAGATGATTAATCCACTCGACCATCGGGAGAGGGCCTGGTAGGGTACTCGACCAGAGGGAGTTTTCTTACTAATCTTATGAGATAGGGCGCGATATTCATCATACCTTCATTTTTTTTTTCCTGGAATATCCTCTTCTTCGAACTTACGCAAATCTTCCTCTAGTATTCACTTCGATGGTAACCCGTAGTTGGATCTCGGTCTATTTGACATCATTTTCTTTCTTAGTGCATCAAGTTCAAAGAATATCTCACCCTGTCCTCTTCAGTCCAGTCCCTTAAATTACAGACATATGATTCTTTCATACCTCCGAGGGGGTGTGGTAAGTAAGCCAAAATTTTATTACTTTATGAAGGCATTAGAGCAAGGTATGAAATAAGACTCGATCCCTCATCAAAAAGTCAGAAAGTATGGCTGAGTTATTAAGTCATTTTTTATAGAAGTACAACACATCTTGTTCCCGGATACTTCCTAGGAAGAAATGGCTATTCTGTTCCTAGAAACATTTCTTCCGGGTCTTAAAAACCGTCTATTTTGGAATATCTTTCTTTCATTCCAATAGTTCTATTATAAATCTACAATCTACATCAGATTGTGGTTTCATGTACCAAATATTTCCATATCAAGGCACTCGGTCTGTTAGAGCATCCCTTGATGGTTGGGATAAGACGCATCTCTTATAGATATCTTCATGGGTTTCCGAGCCACTGCTATTTTGTCTCTTTAAATTTGCTTGAAGGGTGACCGACATAAAGTCATGCAACAGATACTGGTGTATTAATAGACCTCTTAACTGGCTGTATTATTTCGAGGAGATCTAGGAAGCAAAGGAACTAGACTCTTATCTTCCCTCTTCTCAAGTTCTTCAAAGAAGGCTTCCTTCTTATACTTCAGCTATGAAGCGCACAACAAGAAAGTAATGGCTTGCCAATGCAGGGTGTAAAACTCATTCTAAAAAATACCGGGTAAAAAAAATCACAGTACTCACAGAATTAAATCCACTCGACTTCCTACTCAACCGGGCCTTCCTTCCCTTCACTTCCCTTTAATAAGAGGGAGAGTCAGTGCCTACATTCAAATGGAAAAACTACTTTCCTTGGCCTAGTTGCCTAAGGCGTCTTTCTTCCCTTTTTGCTGGTCGATAGCAATACAAGACAAAATTACTGGATCTAAACAGAAAGCTAAGGTAACTTTGGATATACATAAACTGACATTGACGACCACGTTGGAGGGAACAAATCCACTTTATATTCGTGAACCAAAGAGAAGTCAAAGAGCAAGAAAAGAGCCATTCAAATAATTAGGGAAATTCAAGTAATAAACCTAGGTCTACCGATCTCCGACATGTCTTTTAATTAGGGTGATTCATAAAACGGAAATCCCATATATGCGCATTCATGAAAAGGCACCCAGCTTACGAGGCCAGAGACTCCTTATTCCCAAATCTCAATACCAGCGAAAGCAGGGCTAACACACTCCAACTAAGGGGGAACCAATACCATTCTCTTTGTTTTTGGGAAAATAAGCCCATCAAATAAGCAAGGGGATCCCGCGGAGTATAAAAAACCCAATCCTGAAAGAGTATAATTAAATATTAGGCGCTTTCCAGAAGTGAATTTTTTAGTTCTTCCTATTTGACCCGAAACCGATCGATCTAGCCATGAGCAGGTTGAAGAGAGCCCTAACAGGCCTTGGAGGACCGAACCCACATATGTGGAAAAATATGGGGATGACTATTCTTTATCCTAAATATTTCCACCATGTCAATCTCTCTATTGGCAAGGCTGGTGTTGGTTTCGCCGCAACTAATAATTGAAAAACTTGATCTTTTTTATATACTAAGCATATCTTGGATTCACGAATGCAATGAGTTGGATAGGTAACATAATGGAAATGTATTGGACTGCAAATCCTATGATGACAGTTCAAGCCCATCCTTGGCCTCTCCCCCAATTCATAGATCCCCTGCTATGATAACTTTCGTCATTAAAGACAGTGATTGATACTTTTCATTCCCCTCGAGCGTACTATTACCCATTGATCTACTTGCCCCAACCTTTTTAGGGATTTTTAACCGATTGCGCGAAAAGGGATTCCTACTTTGCCTAGTCAAATAAAGGGGTCTGGCATCCCCCCTATCCTATCAAGAGCGTTTAATCCACCTTAACGGGGCAATCGTTGAGTGGATTGTATCTTCTTTGTGTTAGAAAGAAGAACATCCAACATAAAGATGCACACTCCTCCATGTGAAAGATGAATCTTCATTCTCCGCGCCCTCTCACGCTTCGCTGACCTATCACGTGGGAGATGACGTTCACGGTTCGTCATCTGACCGATCTAGGCAAAACAAGCCCGTATTTTATCTTCGGTACCTTTTCTTAATAATGAGAAACAATTTGAGAGAACCGAGTTAACCCAGAGTTCTATGAAGCTATCGAACTCGGAGTCAAAGAAAAATACACTCGAAAGGCACCAAGAAAAAGGATGTACGTGCTAACACGCAACGGTAGGAGCCGTTGCTTGTAGGCCTTGGTCTTCAGTTATGAGTACTGTAGCGAAGAAAATGAATGCATTAGATGGATGCACGGGAATTGAGAAGGAAGGACGCTTTTAGAGGCGATGAAGATTAAATATTGCTGAATAAACTGCTCATTCTACTATCAATATTTCACGATCAAAGGTGTAGTACTGCTTGTAGTGGCGGTCCTTATATATCTTATTAACAATCGAAATATGGTCGAAAGAAAAAATCTCTATTTGATGGGGTATAAAAAGAATGACTTGGAACCTGTAACGAAAGCAGGGCTAGGATGCCTTTATTAAAGAGCCATAATCTCATTTAGTTTGATTTGTCCTAGAAGAGTCAGAAGGAAACTGGGAACCCTTCGACTAAACTGTCTCACGAACAGGAGAAAAGCTAAGATATCTAAGTTTTCGGAGATCTCGACTGAAGGGAAGAGGCTACGTCCAGAGCTAAGAAAGTCATCCGAGTCGCGGGACTACCGCTTGGCCACGCCCTATTTATATTTATATTTGACACCAATAAACACTAATCCTTATTGTTTATACGTCAATTCTCTCATATAATTAGAATATTATACACTAGCTAAGTTGAGGCGATTTTGATCCTTATTTCTTTGCAAGTTTTGACAATCAGAGATGAATGTGGTAGTTTTCGCCCGTTCAGTTTTTTGTTTTGTTGGGATCTGAATTCCATTGCTTGTTCTTTGGGCGCAGCTGATCTAAGATCCTAGATTCAGGAAGATCAGAACTTACAGAACGCGATTGTCAAATATCCCAGAACAGAATGTGATATGATGGGATAAAATGCAATAGAAAAAAGACAGGGAATCAGCAAGGAGGGCACAACTAACACCAAAGGATAGGGAACAAGATCTTCGAGAACGTATGAAAACTTTAAGATGATATACACGAACAAGATTTTTGAGAAAGTATAAAAACTGCAAGACATAATATACACTAATCCGATAACCAAGAATAATAATGATCTCATTACCAGAGTAAACACCACTTTTAACTGTAATTTGTGTCGATAATCCGGAGAGTTATGAAATTATTACTCGTAAAGAAAAGAACTAATCAAGTTTTTTAAAAAGGACAATTATTGTTCCGGTAATAATTACGTACTTTTATCTTTACTAATATAAAGAAACGAAGTTTTTTTGGTTGGTCACAGAAAAAAAAAGTAACCTAACTCTGATATTATAAAAATAACCTTTAACGTCATTAATACCACTATATATGTATTTAAAGTAAAATCATATAATAGACGTATCTTTACATATTTACAAAGATGAATTTATTTTTAGAATAAATTAAAAAGATACGAACTTTTACATCTTTTTAAAACATAAATAATTTTTTTGTCAAATTATCATATATTTAAAAAACTCGTTAAACTATCTACGCGATGAGTACAAATTAGAATATTAAATTTTTATTTATGAAAAAAAGATTTTATTGTTTTTAAATTCTATATTGTTAAAGGAGATCAATACAAGCATTAGGATCGCATATGTATTCTCACTAGTCATCAATAATAAATACTCCCTCTCTGTTTTTTTTTATTATGTATTCTCACTAGTCATTAATAATAAATACTTTTTTTTGTCTTTTTTATTAGTCAACTGTTCAATTTTCGTCATTCATAAAAAAATGACCTGCTTCTAGTTGTAGTGGTATTTTCTCATTAAATTATTAATATATCCTTGAATTTTTATAATTGTAAAATAATTAAATATAACCCAATCTAAAATCTTAAATAATATTTTTATAAATAGAATATAAATTTATTTAATATCTTTTATATTTATTTTAATTCCTTTAAAAATATAAATATATATTTGGTTGCAAAGGTTAGATTTTTTATAAAGTTTCTTCTCCGTATCTTCAAGGTTAATGTACAATTTAGATGAATGAATATGACTGTCGTATAATTCCAAGTTCTTAATAATTATGAAGCATAGATACGAACTGCGTAAATTCAAAACATAAGAAAAGTACATGACATTCTGTGCAGTTTAAAACTTAAAAACTGAGAGTCAGAGATCAGAAATCTACAGTCCAAAAGGTATAAATCTACAAATAACTGCTTGCATTTCCATATGAAAGTAACATCAGACATAAGGTTGTTTAATAAAGCATCTACAGTAGGTGATCCGGTAACACTCTTGACTATCTACTCAACATACCACATTACCAAATTTTTCCACGTACTACCTCAAAACTGTTATAACTGTTTACTTATGCTAAAATACCATCACATATTTTCATTTCAGACATATTTTCATTTCAGACATATTTCATCTCACCTGGAAGCTTTCTTTCTTTCTAGACATTGGTCCAGTAATGAGAAAGCCACTCGTCACATATGTGATTTTCCTCTCTTGTTACAAATTATAAGGCTAACCCCTATGATTTTTCAATTCAACTTTCAACTTAACAAAAACCTCTTATACGGTTGAATCAAGCTGGCGTTCAAGAGGTTGTTTGAACATGAGCTTGAGTCAAGTTTATTGTGGCCGATGGTTGGGTGCACATAAATTTTACTTTTTATGTCAATCATTAGGCGTATCAAATATGAGCCATCAAATTTAATTTTATAAGTTAAAATTTAACGACTCGTCTTTGGATGCATCAATCATGAACCATCAAATTTATTTTTAAAATTTAAAATCTTATTACTCGTATATTTACACCAAATCATTGGGAGCATCAAATTTAAATTACCATAATGGTTAGAACTTGATTTAAATTGACGTATTTTGAAGTTAAAAGTTCAACTTGACGATCTATAAAGGTTAGTCTAACAAATTATAACAATGAATGTGTTGTTGTAAAAAGCCAAAAATGGTGCAGTGTTTATTTCATAAATAAAAATAAAAGAATACAACCACAGATACACCTTCTACATAAAGGATCTTGATGTTAGTTTTACTAGTAATATGGGTAGGAGTGTAACTTTATGACCAAAAATTTAATTGGTAGTAGTTTTAATAAAACCTAGTCCTAGTATGAGCAAAGCTTGGCGTTCTGAGAAGTACCGTAATAATACAACTCTGTCGTTACCTCACCTTGCAACCCTCTGTCTCCATTGGGTTATGATGTTGTTAAAAGTTTATTAAGTTAATCAAGTTATATTTTTCTTGAAGAGAAGGACGTTGGAAAATTTGCCAAAGTAAGACGATTAAAAATACTGACAAGAAATTGTTGTTATTCTAAAAGAGTATTGTTATACTTCAGTTTCGAGGCTATTGTTCAAAAAAATTTAGACAAAAATTCGATCCTTCCAAATATAATTCGCGAGTACAATTGGGATATTGAATATTGCCCTAAGGATACAATGATGCCCTACAACAATGTTATCGGATTCAAGATTTGTACAATCTTGATTTGACCAAGAACACACTAGAGAGATTTTCTGATGATGCTAAGAGAAGAAAGAAAACAACGAAACATTTTCTACTCATTAATAAAAATTAATCATCACTACTTATATATATATAGAGGGTTCACACCAACTAGAGGTGTCTCTTCATTTCCGATAGACATATATGGTGTTCAATGAGAATGGTTGTGTCATGTGAACCATACCCATTGGACATATCTTGTCATCTCCAATAGACATCCATGTCAACCATCATGTCTATTTCGTATTTAAACTGAAATTTGAATCTAGAAACCCCTCTCATAGCGGCAAACAAAATACAGAAAATATTTATTTTCTATGATATTGAAAATATCCAACAATTTCCCCCTATTTTTAATAACTAAAAAAAAATAAAAAAAAATAAAACTTTACAAAAATGAAGTGACTTCCTAGATACTGGAGTGGGATCAAGCCAACATAGTTCAAGCAAGTTGGGAATAAGCATCATCATAGAAACTGATACATAAATGATAGGTATCTTTTAAATTTTGAACCTTCACTTAGTGTAAAAAATTCAAAGCCTTATCGAGGTTATATGGTAAAACCAGTCTTGAACCAAGTACCCCTTGCAATAAAACCGAAATCTCCATACATATTAATTCCAAAGGATAGTGAGTTATGTAGCTTAGCACGTTAATGTCCATATGATCATATCCTGGATTCATGAGTCTATTTTAGAAAACGGTCTTATTTCCTTAGGAAACGACCTGATTTTTATACTCATATATGTAAGTCTCATAAGGTGTTTCTACGATACACCTATAAACCAACATAGAGTTGCTAAGGATTTGCATCCATCCTTATTCGTGCAGAATCACTTAACTAATTTAGAAATGGGAAGTGTCGACTTAGTCCACCATAACTCTATTAACTTGTTGGTACCTATTGGACCTTTTTATCCATATCAAAATATAGGTTGGACTTTTTGTTATTGCTGATCAACCTTGTTTCACAGACCTTAGTTTCTTGTATGTATATACTTCATTAAAAACCATTTCCTTTAGGAGACTCTTCATAAATGGTCCTGCCAAGTTTTCTTTGTTTCAATGGTTAACTGCAATTATTCATTCTTGATCAGTAATTGTCTTACCGTTCAATGTCTAAGACTTGTATGTCTTGACTTTTCATTATAAGTCTTGTTAGAGAAGGTATAGATCATAACATGATTCGCAATTAATTAAGACCGCTTGAGATGACTTCTTCCAAAGTGAGATCTCTACAAGTTAGGTTCTAAGCCATTCTTCCTCATTGCATGCATCTACTAATGCAATCAATTCTAGTCAACGCTATTAAAAATGTTTTTCATTGATTTTACAAAATCAATTGTAACTTCTCTAGTGATCAAAATTAACATTTACCATTAGTTTACAAAAAGTTATTATAGACTTGATTCACTAGAGATATGCACAAATTTATAGGCAACTTATACTTACCATCTCAACAAGTATGTTAATATGATAAGAAACTCCTCTACTTATACCCAATCCTCTACAATTTTTATCTAAATATATAGACAATGTCTAGTTAACATTTGAGACTATATAATGCGAATGTTTAAATTCAAGCGTCAGTAATATCATAATACCATATCGTTGGATATTTGATCGGACTCCCAATATTCAAATACATTACTTATTAACTATTCCACTTTCCATTTAATGTCATTTAAGATATGCCATGTTCCAAATTTGAAACTTATAATCCTTATCACAAAATATATGTTTGCATCATATAATTATTATCTCGAAAAATTGTTGACCACTTAGTCAAGGCAAAGGATACCACACTGGAGGATTCTTTATCGCGAATTCAACAACGGTTATGTATTAAATAAATAAAGGTGATATCTCTGCCTATATGACTAAATCTTGTTTAACCTGGTAAAACACTTTATTTTTGCGTCATTTTCACATTTTTTGTATGATGAAATACAAGTATATGTTGGATAAAAATTATTCCTGTAACAAAGAAACAAACCAAACACCA
>JAJJMC010008078.1:4595223-4707648 GCA_023531435.1 Papaver californicum | reverse complement strand
TAGCCCATTCCCTTAGTCCATGTCCAATCCACAAATCTTTTCCCTTAGAAGCAACTTTAGTGCTAATATAGATGGACTTCATCCTTGGTTTATCCCATGTGGGACAAACCAAAGGTTTCTCATTCACATAGAAGTGAAAAGTGGATTTGTTATTTCCACCCTAATATAGGCTAGTGACCCTTTGGTCCCATCAAGATAAATTAGGTAACAAAACAATTTTTTGGTAATAATCACTTTTAATTTTTTGGGGGAGGACTAAGGCAATGAGCTAGTTGGAGCAAACATACTTTTCACAATGTGCTATGCGCACGCTTGCGTGCTTGCGGGTGTGACTGTGGCTATTGCTGCGGGAATGAGTATGCTTGCGGATGCGGGCGTAGCTAAGGCTGCAGGCCAATCAAGACTTACGTTTTTAAACAAGAAATTATTTCATTAAATTTTGTTTTAATTGTGGGGGTGTATGACCCGGTGAGAATAACTCTTGTCATAAAAGAAAATAAGTTTTGCCTGTTTTATTATTCTCATTCAATACTGTGCGGATTTCACTCTTCTTTTGGCTATAAAAGAAAAACTCGTTTTTCATTTCAACTCACTCCAGAGCAGGCTACTATCCCTAGCTCTTTCCCCCTCTTCTTGCTTTGTTTTGCGCAACTGTGTTTATTTCCATTTCACTATCAATTGCTGTTAAGTTCTAGAGGGTGACTAGTATTGTGCTTATACTAGTCATAACAGGCAGTTCTATCCTGGACACATCTTCTCTGTTGGGGTATATCATCTCTCATTATTGAGGAGTACCCGAGAACTATTGTGTTAAGGACAATTTACTGAGCAGGTGGCTTTGTCCTAGTGTGTGCATCAACATCAGAGTGTATATCATTTCAGTGATTTTCTAACGTTAACGATTTTCTCTATTAGTGTTATTTCCATTGTTGCAGAACCAACAATCTTAACACAATATCTATTTCTTCTGTTTCAATGGCTAAAAGTGATGTTGACAGACCATAAAAATTCAGTGGCAAAGACTTCAAAAGATGGCAATCCAAGATGTTGTTCTTTCTGAGTTTCCACATGTTGGATGAATTAGTTCTGAAACCTTTTGATGAAACTTTGGATGATCCAGGTAATGAAAGAGAATTTGAAAGTTGGGGCAGACAGAACTATATGGCTAAAAATCACATTCTGTACTATCTAGAAGATGCTTTGTATGATTTCTATAATGCAAAAGAAAACTTTTCTGCATTTGACTTATGGGCTGCCTTAGAAGCAAAATATGAAGCGGAAACTGCTGGTAGTAAGAAGTTTTTAGTTGCCCGTTTCCTGGAATACAAAATGACAAATGACAAATCTATGGTTGACCAATTTCTTGAACTTCAGCGCATTATCAATGAAATTATTGCTGAAGGTATGGTCACAGATGAAACGTTTCAAGTGTCTGCGGTGATTGAGAAATTACCTTCTTCTTGGTCTGAATACAAACGAAGACTGAGACATGAAACTAGTGAAGTCAGTATGCTTGAATTGGGTAAGAAGATACAAGTGGAAGAATTGCTGTGCTCCAAAGACAAGAATGTATCTCCCGCAAGAGACATGTCCCACAAGGCTCATGTGATTGAATACAAGACTGAAAAGGGCGACCGCAGCAACCGCAAGCCTGGTCCGCACAAAAAAGGTACTTTCCCAGAAACCCAAATCTGGCATTGGTAAAATTAAAGGTGCTTTTTATGTTTGCAGAATTCCTGGCATATGGAAATGCATTGTAGAAAACGTAAGGACTTTAATAACAAGAAAAACAATGCTAATTTGGTTGAAACCAACAAGATCGAGTTTTCGGGCACGGTGTCTGAAGTCAATTTGGTAACCAATGTGAGAGACTAGTGGTTAGACTCTGGTGCTACCAAGCATGTCTGTGGAAACAAAGATATGTTCACCTCCTATCAGAATATGGGGGAAGGGGAGAAACTCCACATGGATAACTCGTCCGCAGCACAGGTTGCATGAAAAGGCAAAGTTGGGCTGAAGCTCACTTCTGGAAAAACTCTCACATTGAATGAAGTTCTTCATGTTCCGGATATCTCAAAAATCTTGTATCTTGTGGTGTATTAGATGATAAGGGTTTCAAACTAGTTTTTGAATATGGGAAAGTTATTGTCACTAAGGGTAAGGACTATGTAGGAAAGGGTTATAAGACTGAGGGTCTATATAAACTGAATGTAACCTCTGTTGAAATGAATAAAATTGATTCTTCTTATGTTTGTGTGTCATTGAATGTTTGGCATGGTAGACTTGGTCATGTAAACTATAAATCAATGAATAAACTGGCTAGCATAGGCTGCATACCCAAATTTACTTTGGAAAATGAATATAAATGTGAAATATGCGTAGAATCAAAATTGCTAAAAAATATTATAAGAAAAATATTTAGAGAAATTCTAAACCCTTAGAATTAATTCATTCAGACCTAGTTGACATGAAATCAGTTCAAACTAGAGGTGGTAAGAAATGGTTTGTCACTTTTATAGATGACTGTACGAGGTACTGTCACATTTATTTACTTAAAGGTAAGGATGATGCCTTAGAAGCCTTTAAGATATAAACTAGAAGTTGAAAACCAAATGAGTGCTACCATTAAAACTGTTAGGTCTGACCGTGGTGGTGAATATGTAATCCCTATAGGAGATTTTTGTATATGACATGGAATTATACATGAAGTAAAAAAAAAAAAAAAAAAAAAAAAACCCCTCATTATTCACCACAATCCAATGGTGTGGCTGAACGGAGAAACTGAACCCTTAAGGAGATGATGAATGTCATGTTAATTAGTTCAGGACTACCTGCAAACTTGTGGGGGGAGACCGTCCTCTCAGCTTGCTATGTCTTGAACAGAGTACCCTTTAAAGGATCTGTCAAAAATCCATATGAGTTATGGAAAGGTAGACAACCTTTTTATGCATACTTTAAAGTGTGGGGGTGTTTGGCTAAGGTGTCCATTCCTCCACCTAAGAGAACCAAGATAGGACCCAAAACTGTTGATTGTGTCTTCATAGGGTATCCTGAACATGCTACTGCATATAGATTTATAGTTGTGAGTTCTGAAATATCTGAAATTAGTGTGAATACTATTATGGAATCTAGGGATGATGTGTTCCTTGAAAATGTTTTTCCTTGAAATCTGAATCTCGCATGATATGTGTTGATCCCCTAGATATCCCTTCTACTAGTCAGACATTACCTGTAGAGGAAGATGAATTTGAGCCTAGAAGAGGTAAAAGACTTAGAAATGAAAAATCTTTTGGGCCAGACTTCGTAACATGCTTAAATGAGACTGATCCACAGACTTATAGAGAAACCATGACTTCTTCTGAAGCTCCATGGTGGAAAGAATCCACCATTAGTGAAATGGATTCCATTATACAGAATGATACTTGGGAGATTGTAGATTTACCTATAGGGTGTAAACCCATAGGTTGTAAATGTATCTTTAAAAGAAAACGTAAGGTAGATGGAACTATGGAAAAATACAAAGCTAGATTAGTAGCTAAAGGATATAAACAGATAGAATGTGTAGATTTCTGATACTTATTCACCTGTTATGAGAAAAAACTTCCATTAGGATGTTAATTGCTATTGCTGCCATTCATAACTTAGAGATACATCAAATGGATGTAAAAACATCTTTTCTAAATGGTGAATTAGATGAAGAAATTTATGTGGACCAACCTGAGGGCTTTGTATCGAAAGGTTGTGAAAACAAAGTTTGTAAACTAAGAAAATCTTTATATGGTTTGAAACAAACACCTAAACAGTGGCATGAAAATTTTGATCATGTAATGATTTGTAGTGTTTTAAAATTAATGAATCTGACAAGTTTGTTTATACTAAACTTGTGAATGATTCCTGTGTGATTATATGCTTGTATGTTGATGATATGCTTATACTTGGTACAAACATGGATGTAATTAATTCCACAAAGAGCATGCTAAATGAGAACTTTGACATGAAAGACTTAGGCCCCGCTGATGTAATCTTAGGGATGAAGATTAAAAGAGATTCTAATGGATATAGTGTTAGTCAATCTCATTATGTTGAATCTGTGCTTAGAAAATATAACCAGTTTGATTGTAAACCTGCTTGTACTTCTTATGATCCTTGTTGTAGACTCAAAAAGAATAAGGGTAACAGAGTTTCACAACTTAAATATTCACGTGTTATAGGAAGTCTGATGTATTTAATGAACTGTACGAGGCCAGACATTTCTTATGCTGTGAGGTATACATGTAATCCGGGACAAGAGAATTGGGATGCACTTATTAGAGCGTTAAGGTACTTAAAGTACACTTTGAACTTTTGTATAAGTTATGAGAGATACCCTGCGGTCCTAGAAGGATTTTGTGACGCAAACTGGATATCGGACTCAGAGGAGTCTAAGTCTACGAGTGGATATGTTTTCACTCTAGCTTGCGGGTCTGTATCTTGGAAGAGTTCCAAACAAACATGTATAGCTCGATCCACTATGGAATCAAAGTTTATTGCGTTAGATAAAACAGGAGAGGAAGCCGCTTGGCTAAGATGCTTTTTAGAAGACATTCCTCTTTGGCATAGGACTGTGCCAGCTATATCTATACATTGTGATAGTAAAGATGCAATAGCTAATGCTAAAAACAAAAACTATAATGGGAAGTCTATACACATTCGTAGAAGACACAATTCCCTAAAACAACTAATCTCAACTGGCGTTATTTCTGTTGACTTTGTGAGGTCTAAGGAGAATATCGCGGACCCTTTGACAAAAGGTTTATCCAAGGAGATAGTTAGTAATGCATCAAGGGGGACGAGGCTTAAGATCATCAAATAAACTTGCCATGAAGGATACTCAACCTTGCTGACTGGAGATCCCAAGATCAAGGTTTCAAATGAGACAACTAATTTGTGGTGGATCAAAGGAAATACTATCAGAGAATTTCATTCTCTGTCCCTTCCCTATGGTGTAGACGTGATAGTGTGACTGCATATGAGGTTGACTTTTTATTAAGTCTTAATGAGTTCTATAGTTTCAATTTAAGATTGAAGTGGGGTGTAGCAGTAAACACTCTTGATAGAATTCACCTATTTGAATGAGGAAGTGAGCTGCTTCCTATGAGAACTGAGCTGATTCTTAGCATTCTGAGAAATGGGATACGTCCAGGAATAAAATGGACACAACGACACGAACTTAGCAGCACCTAGAGAGATATCACGCGTGGAAGTTATTGATGAACTACACCAAACGATGGAAGTTCAAGACATCCCGTTCAATGTCCATCAAGTAGTTCCGGTAATTTCTCACTAAGCAAAGGTTCAAGACCTAATGGACACCTATTGCCTAAGAGGTATTTCTCGCTTTCTGATTTCTGATTTTCATCGGGTTTTCATTCATGTGGGGGATTTTTGGAGAAAAATGAACTTAAAATGTATTTTGGTCTTGGTGGGAATGGACCTTAGGACCTAAAAGTCACTAAGGGACACTAGCTCATTTTTCACTATTGTGAATGAAGAACCTTAGTCCCACATTGGAGAGACTAGAGATGAGTCCTCTCTTTATTACCACAAAAATTGCAACTAAGGGAGGGCCTTTAGGGTTTAGAAGCTTTTGTGGTCGGGGTAGGACTAAGACAATGGGCTAGTTGGAACAAACATACTTTTCACACATGTGCTGTGCTTCGCACCGAAGCACGCACGCTTGCGTGTTTGCAAAACTTGCGTGCTTGCGGTACTTGCGAGCTTACGGAGCTTGCGGGTGCAGGTGTGACTGTGGGTACTGCTGTGGGAATGAGTATGCTTGCGGGTGCGGGCGTAGCTAAGGCTGCGGGCCAATCAAAACTTACATTTTTAAACAATAAATTATTTCATTAAATTTTGTTTTAATTGTGGGGGTGTATGACCCGGTGAGAATAACTCTTGTCATAAAAGAAAATAAGTTTTGCCTGTTTTATTACCGTTTCAAATTAAAATTCGCACTTAAATTTTTGATTAAATATAAAATTTATTCTCATTCAATACTATGCGTATTTCACTCTTCTTTTGGCTATAAAAGAAAAACTCGTTTTTCATTTCAACCCACTCCAGAGCAGGCTATTATCCCTAGCTCTTCTCCCTTCTTCTTGCTTTGTTTAGCGCAACTGTGTGTTTATTTCCATTCCACTATCAATTGTTGTTATGTTCTAGAGGGTGACTAGTATTGTGCTTATACTAGTCATAACGGGAAGTTCTATCCTGGACACATCTTCTCTGTTGGGGTATATCATCTCTCATTATTGAGGAGTACCTGAGAACTATTGTGTTAAGGAAAATTTGCTGAGCAGGTGGCTCTGTCCTAATGTGTGCATCAACATCAAAGTGTATATCATTTCAGTGATTTTCTAACGTTAAAATTTTTCTTTGTTAGTGTTATTTCCATTGTTGCAGAACCAACATTCTTGAACAATGTATCGTACTCCATTAAGTGTGGGTCTGTATGGAACACTATAAACATTAGAGATCTGCTACTAGTATAATGTGACACCATATCCTTCCATTTTTTTTACACCATATCCTTCCATTTTTTTCAATCTCTCACTTTCAACGCCTCTTAACTGTACCAAAGAAATTAACATGGATCAAAACGAATGATTTTAGTATTTATTTTTCTATCACCATTTAAGGACTTAAGAATGAGTGTGTCTTCCCATATTCACAAAGTCAAGAATTATGTATACCAACTTAATCAACAATCTCACTTGTTTTTGCCTATGTAGTTTTTCGCACAGCTCTCTATTACTGTCGTTACTGCAAGGTTTCCTGCAAGATTTACATATAGAGTAAATCTTGATTAATTCATCAAAAATATTTACTCCATCACTAAGAAATTAAATTATAACTACATAAATGCAGTCAATGATTCTATCTGCAATACGAAGCTTACCTTCCTAGGACTCGCAAACAAAAAATAATAATTAAAAAGAAATACCAACTTTAGAATTTGATTTTACCCTTTGGATGGCATTGCTTGCGTCTTCATGAGCGTTTTTAATTACTGCAACCGAAGAATCATGCAACCTGTCTGTTGCCAATCTGGTTTCTTTCTCAATGTTAAAGGAATCTAGAACTGCCTACAAACAGAATACCCAGGTACCAAAGTATGCAACAAGAATCGCAAACAAAAAAGAAAATCTGATTTGCTCTGATCAAACCTGTTTAAGCATAGGCTGTCTAGATACCTACAACTACAAAGTGACTAACTTAACATTGTTTTTTTCTGGTTTTTTTTCTTCTTATGAGAATAGCCTATTTCACTGTTTGACACTCAAAAACTTGAATGAAAGGGTATCTGTATCACTAATTTGGCAAAATGGTATTGAATCTATAAAATTGGTATAATTCTGTGAACGAACAAACAAATAACCTCAATATCTAATATTGTCATCTAACCTAAATTTAGCAACATTCCAATATCAAAGAAGCTCCATATAAACAAAAGTAAATCAAAATACTAACCCCAAGACCAACAATGCAATAATATGAGAAACTAAGAAAGCATAATAAAAAACCAATGAAATAAGCAAAAAATAAGAAACCAAAAATCAAAATAAACAGAGAAAAGGAACAAACCCTAACTCACACCTATTCTAAACCATATGGAAGTGATATTATCTTGTTCCACATAAAAAACCATAACAGTCAACATACCCATCCCCCAACATACATATAAATGGTCGTGTCGTCTTTTTTTCTTTTCTAACTGATATTGGGTTAGTATTGGTACATCTAATAATAGATGCTTCCAAAGCAACAAACATTAGATGTAGAAACCTTAACCCAATTTCAGTTAGGAGTCGGAAATGTTGCATCAGAAGCCACCACGTACTCCATTTGTTTCTTCCATTTTGCTTTTTAATATGTGTTGGTTGTGCAAAAATTCTTCTGAAGTAGCAACAATAAATTACAATAGATTGTTAGATTAGAATGACAATACAACTAAAAAATTCAATAAATAAAAATAGAGGGAAGCATTGAGAGGGTGTTTATCAGATGAGGTGTTTCCCAACACAGGGTTGTTAGCTGCAGCAACACTACAAATTCAAGTCTTGGTTCATTTCCACCTACAAATTCCCAGAAAAGCATATAACCTGGCCAACTCAACTGATGAACACCAACTCAATTATTGGGCACCAGCGGATATACCAACTTCAAATAAAAAGTGTCTATGCATTCGAACTCGAGAACTGTTTGTACAACTACCCAGGGCATGACCAACTCCATATAGATAGAATAAGTTTTTTAAAAAAAATTTGAGGTAAGATTATTGTTTACACCTGTATAAACAAGATATATTTCCACCCGCAAGTGCCATAAACATAATAACCTTGCACCAATCATTCAAGAAAATAGTTAAGAGTCTTATCCATGCAATCCAAAACCTTGACACCTATATGTTCCAAGTTAAATCACGTCAAAATTCGGAAACAGACCGAACAAAGTACCTCATATATATCAATCACCAAAGTATGCAAACCAGCAATAAAGGGTGCCAGCATAAAGAGTGAAACAACCATCATTGTAAAATGCTTACTTATCAAAAAAGTAGGTTATTGCGGCAGAGAAGATAGATAATGCAACTTCACCAAAGATATGAATGTATCATTACAACAATCATAGCAATGATTAAGACAATTTTCCACGATAAGAAAAATATGTTGATGGTGCAGGAGAGTGATGGGGCGTACAATAAATACATCAATGCGATTCCACATACCAAAGAAAACTATAGACATGAATAACCCAAAATATAGGTTAAGGTTACTGATTATTTCTCCAAAAATATTTTCCATTTCAGGGATAAGTTCCGGTTCAACCATTTCAGATGGTTCTACCATTTCAACACCAAATTAAATTATAGATAAATGGAAGTGATAAAAAAACAAATAAATGAAAGAATATTACCTTTCTAAACCAGTGTCTTGTTTTAATTAATTATTTACATTGAACCAACTCATATGTATACTAACTAATTAATTGTTGGACACCTCCTTGTTATTGTTAATTTGGAGCTTATCGGTCAAATATAATAGAGAAATTGTGTTTTCCTATGGGTTTTCTTCTTCTTCAAGGAAACTTTCTCAATCACCGCAGTTTCCAAGTCTAGCCTATTCAAAGAGTTAAAACAAATAATAAAGAGTTACCGTTTGAATAACGCATGAAAGTGATATCGATAGTGTTCGAACTGGATGCAGAATTCTTGCACTTCCGGTTTACTTATCATGCGAGTTAGCGTTTACTTACAGTTGCATGAATTCTTGCACTTCCAGATTAATGAATGCGCTGGATGCAGATGTAGTAGCAAGACCAACTACACCTAGGTGCTCTTTGACATACGTTCAAGTTACTATCACTACTATTTGTTGATTTTCAAGGTTCTCCAATACGCCATTCTTAATTACATGTATCAGAGGTTACTCCATAGAATTACCTTTACTTTCGTCCCCTGATAGACACATTTTTGTGTCTAGTTTGTCTCAATTCGTTATATTTATAGTTCTTAATTTATGTACTAATATTATCATTTTGTGTTTGTAGGTATTCTTGGAAGAATAACCAAGCAAAGAAAAATTGGCTTAAAAAAGTTTTAAAGGCACCCAGGCACTTGTTTAAGGCACCCATTTCTTCTCAATTTAAATTTCAAATTGGCGGGAGAATCCCCTTTCAAACAACCGTGGACCTGTGAAGATTTCAAGTGATGTTTTTGGACATATTTTGAGAGTTTTAAAGACAAAATATATTCGTTCCTTGGTAAAGAGTAATTTGTAAACGGATTGAACACCTAAAATCTCGATATAAAAAACAGTTGGATGCCTTAAAATGGAGAGGATATTTCACGGAAATATGCTTTGAGATATTTTTTTTGAGTGTGAATATATAAGATGAAGATTATCATTCTCGTGTTCTTATAAGGAAACAAACACACAAAATCAATTCGAGAAACAAAATAGCATCACCGAGTTATTTAAAGAAGAAAAATCATATCGTGAGAATAAAAATGAAAATCAGGATCATATTTATTTTCATTTAGGAACCGATCTTTGGAGATATGATTCGATATTTGGGAAGTTGTTGAGGATGTTCTATAAATAGAGGAGTCAAATGAAGCATTAGGGGGGGCTGGCTTTGCCAGAAAACGAGAAGAAATCAAAATCATAAAAATTTGATCGTGATGAAGAAGATGAAGAAAATATGGCCAAAAGTTTGAAGATTCTGTGGTCAAAAGGTTGAAGATTTTGTTGCTAAAACTTTTAATCTTTGCAATTTATCTTCAGTTTGCAACACTTACTTTGTAGGATCGAGTCTGTAACGCCAATACACCGTTGCAAATTCACTGCTTTTATTATTTTCTCTTCTTTTCATCTTTCAAACACTTTTTGAGTCATGTATCAATCTTTTGAGGGTGTTTTTAGCATGATGAGCTAAACCCAAACACTGGGACAACGGAGGAAGCCATATTTCACAATTATGTGGTAAATATATTTAATTCTTTTATGACTTTTGTATTAATTTAATTTGATTTATGATTTTTCGTAATTAGTTGTGATTTTGTCTAATGGTGTATGCTTAGTCGTATGTACTTTTGATGCGCCATGCTTATAATTTAATCTAATTTTTTAAAAATCTACTTTGGCAAAGAATTAGAGTCAAAAACTTTTATGTTATGAGCTATAAATTGTCTAGAATTAATATTTGAACCACCTGAACATGAAAAGTGGTAAAATCTAAAGTCCCAGTATCTTGTAATATTGTTATTATCTTTTGATATTTGCTAGTTTTAATATTAGAAATTAAATCTGAAATCAACCTTCACAAGTCTTAGAGTTCAAATCCTTTATTTACCACTACTACAATCACATCAATTTTTGGCGCCGCCGACGCTGACTTATTTCTAGGTTAGGTTATTAGATTTTTTTTTTAAGGTTTATTTTTTAATTAGTTTAGTTTTTTTTTATTTTTTTTATTCATTTTGTTAGATTTTACTTGGGTATTTCTCTTAGCTTTGTTGTGCAGGTAAAGTTTTGTAATTTATTGCGGAAATTGCCTACCAAAAAATAGTAAGTAGTCTACCTCAATTTTTATTTTTAGATTTTTCATTAATTTTTTTTATTTGTATATATTTCTTTTAGCTTTTATTTTATTTTGTATATAAAAAAACACAAGTGCACACACCAATTGCATCTTTCGGCACCGATTTTAGGAAAACACGTGGGATAGTAAACTTAACCCTATGGGCGTTATCAGCTGAACCCTCTGGGCGTTATCAGCCGAACCACCACAAGCCTTAGCCTAGTACCTTTGACCAGTCTTTGACTGTAGGTATATTTTGCTAAGGTAAGCCGAGCTTACCTTTTTTAGTCGAACCTGCATTTGCATGTGCACTAAAAATAAAAAGAATGTCGAACTTGTATTATGAGGACCAATTTAATGATTATCGACCCGAATTTCAAAATGGACATTACCCGTACTATGATCATAGTGTGAATAGTACTTGGGGCCACTACCAACCCTCTGGAGGTTATGGTTCATACCATAGTGATCCCAATTACTATTCGCACGCTCACCAGTCATACGAACGGGTAAATGAACAATATTATACTGAAATATTAGTTCTACTTCTCTAGAAGAGGCCCTCAAGCAGATAACTGAGTCAACACATAAGACTGAGATGTTAGTGAAGAAATTTTATGAAGAGTCAGAACAAAATAAAGAACTTGCAATTCTTTACTATTATTTGCTTTGAATTATAATTCGAAAAAAATGATTTTTATCAATTAGTTGTGTTTTGTTTTGATGGGTCATGCTGAGTTTAGAGCTTTTGATGTCTCATACTTTTGATTTACAACTACTATTTTGAAAATATAACTTTGGCAATATTTTGAATAAATTGAATATATGATTTGCAAGATAATTACCAATGCTAAATCACTTGAAAAATTGGCTAATAGTGGGATCCTTAGTCTCAGATCTTTCCATAATTTGAAATCAATTTTACTTTAATTTGCTTTATTTTTAAGTATTAAAAATTAGGTTTAGAAATCGAATCTTTACAAGTCTGAGTATCACATACCCCAATAAAGAAAATTGTATCTAACTTGGTTCAAAACTAAAACTACTTCTCTAGTTTGTCCTGAACTAAGAATAATACTACAAAAATTACTTCAGGATTTTGATAAATGTATGTCTGGACTGGATTAACATTTTGTCATCATCATTCTTTATTGACAACACCGTCTTTAGTCATTTAATAACTTGCGCCAGCAATGACGACCCCCTACCAACCAATCCAACTCCATGTGCTTTTTCTTCACTCTGTTGGTCAAAAAATTAAAAATCTTTTACTCAAAATTATATGAAAATCCATATTTTTAGTAAGCAAATACATCAATAGTTCGACAAACTGAATTAACACAAAAAATACAGAAAAGTGCTAGGGTTTGTTCGATAGATATAATTAGAAAAAAAATACAGAAAAGGTTTAGGATTATTGATTCAGATAAACAGAGATACAGAAAAGGAAAACAGGAAAAAAAGAGAAGGATTAGGTCAAGGGATTTATTTGGTCATTAATCCTTTAAAGCAAAAATTGTGCCTGTAAAATAAAATTAAAACACGTTACAACAAAAATCAACAATTAACACAAAAAAAATGTGCGAAGAAGAACAGAGGGAGGAGAAAAGGAAGGCGGCAAAACAAAAAATTGTTAAATCTGGAGTTAGGGTTTTAAATAAACCTTTTATGCATTGGTATTTTTAGACAAAAATAAAGTCAATGGTTTCAATAAGTATAAAAAATTTAACGACAACGATTTAAAAAAAACATGTAAACTAGGTATAAAAATAACAAATAAATTCTTAACAGTCCAAAATTGTATCTCGACCATCTAGTGGCCAGACACAACAAACAATGAGGGTCTTTCGTCAGGTGTGTATCAACCACCTTCCCAATCTACACCGTATATTGCCACATCAACGCATAATACAAAATTTCAACTAACAGATACTAATGGTTTTCCTCCGAGCCAATGAGAATGCGTGGTTACGCTAACCAACCAATGAAAGGGACGATAAATTCTACCAATGCTAGTTTTATTCTGGAGTGAAAAATAATATTAAGGTTGTTGATATTAAATATTTAAATTTTAAATCAATGGTTTAGAATATTTTTAATATTTTTTTGGTTAAAGGTGAATTTTCTTTCACCTCCTCAAACTAAGAAAATTTTGTTTCTCATCCTTAAAAAAATATTTACACATATAATATATACCAAATTATCATTGGAGATGTTCTTCAAATAATAATATGAGCTATTTTGGTTTTCTACAAGAATTTGAATTAAATAGCTAACCGAATATGATACACGGTATCTTATTTTTACCGATAGTTAATATGGGCATTATACAGAACGATTCTTTGCGATAGATTGTCAACAAAAATAGGACAATGTTATTGTCAAACGAAAAAAAAATTCCCTAAAAAGATAGTTCAACCCAGGATTGATTTTGCATTGAAAGTCCTATTAAGGCTTGATGTAAATCTAATTAAATTAAGTAAAACGGCATTTGTAATAACACAAAGTCATGACACATTTAAATAAGTAGATTATATTTATGTTTGTCACTCTCTCTTGAAATATCCCATATTAACTGCTGTAGTTATAGATATTTTATCAATTAAATTCTCAGACTAATTTCCCTATTAAAGTATCAACCCAAAATATGTTCGCAATTAAACAAACAAACTAATTAAAATAGTTCAATGCAAATTTTAATTTTGTTTTCAGTTATAAATCGCCAATGCTCTTAAATACGTTTTTTCTAGAAAAAACTTACCCCTCAATTTAGAAAAATATCGACATTTTTTTCCCTTCAATAGGGCAAGTGAGGCCTCTTATAATGGGGGGTGAGGGCCAGTGCCACGGTGTTCTATACTCGTCACAGCATGGAATATTAGCCATTGTGAATATCTGGGCGGGCCCATTTATTTACCGTACTCCAACTATATTGTAAATGTACGGAAATTCCAAGAATGTTTTTGCCACGTGTAGAATCTTTGACTACGAACTGTCTAAAAATGGCAAATTTTGTTACAAAGCAATCATTACGACCCTTACTCCTATTTCAACTCTACCTCGAAAGTGAAGTTAGATAGCCACCAACACTAAGTAATATTAACCATTTGATTTATTCCTTAATCAATGGTTACTAGTCACTCGTAATTTAATGCTTTGTTTTTTTGTAAGTTCTTATCTCTTATTTACTACTATTAAGAGGAAACAACTCATAAACCTCCTTACCCAAATTCATATCTCCCTTACTCTTTCTCTCCCAAAATTTCTCCAAAAATGGAATTTGAACCAAGGTATGGGGAAGATTTTACTTTCAAGCAAAATGTCTTAGGAGAGAATTACTTAAAATCAGATTTTGGTTATGGTTTTTCAATGAGAGCATGCAATAACTCTAAAGGAGTTATTCAAGACATTCCAAAGTTGGATCAATGTTCTTTAGATGGGTGCTATCAAAATTCTAATTTAGGGATGTCATCTTCGTCGCCACCACTGCCTCCGCCGTCGACAAAACATGTTAATTATCTTGATCAAGTTTCAAATGGAAATTCTATAATGCATAATTTTGATATTTTCGAATATAAACCTTTTTTAGAAGGAGAAGGAAGTACTAACAATAGTACTAATATTATCAATGGTGGCATGTTTCATCAAAACAAAGGGTTCTTTAATTTTCCTTTGGTAACTCCACTGTCGGAGACGATAATGGATCAAAATCATCCAAGTCATCTTTCTCCATCTTTGAGTTTTCAAGAACTTGAGCAAGTTAACCTAAGTATACCAGATGAGCTCTCATGCATAACTGCAGAGAATGGAATTTACGGAGAAGCCGCCGTAAAAAAGAGAATCTCGCCGGAGAAACGACGCTCTGCTATTAAAGGTCAAAGAAGATCAAATGTCATCAAAGGACAATGGACCATGGAAGAGGATAGGTAATAATTTATTTTCTTTACATTTTTGGATGCAATTGATACATGCAATAAATTTATCGTTAGTTTTCATTTTATTTCTATCAAAAAAATATATATGTCTACAATTTAATCTCTCAATCTTTGTAGTAAAATATTTGTTCAAGGGCCTTGTTTATCGATTTTCTTCAGGTTATTAGTTAACTTGGTTGGTCAGTTTGGAATGAGAAAATGGTCCCAAATTGCGCAGACCTTGAGGGGAAGAATTGGGAAGCAGTGTAGAGAGAGGTGGCACAACCATTTGAGGCCTAACATCAAGGTTTAAATTCCAACTCCTAATTTATTATCTTTCAATCACACATATAATTCTTTATTAACATCCTTTATTCATAGATCTAGTTTGATTATTTTTTAAAATGAAAAGATCTAAGGTTTCTGTTGTGTAATTTTGTCTTAAATTTTTCTTCAACCAAAACTCTTGATTTACTGCATTTATTCATGCATATGGAAATGCATACCAAATTAAAGCATTTTCACAATTGCCTTTGGCCATATACATACACAGTATTTATGTATGCATCACGACATCGCCGGAGCCGCATCAATGAGTTAATGCCAAAATTTTGAATCTTTCCGGTGCATGTATCTCGACTGCAACATGTACAAAATAAAGCATGTTGGTCCAAAATCGGTAGTTGCGGGTCATTCATGAATATCCACGACAGTGTGACCCAGTCCAATCCATCGCTATGCATGCATGAGCATGCGTAATACATACATCGATGTATAACACGTGCATGGTGTAAATCCATACATGCATTTACTCATATACGTGGAAATTCATTATGTTTTTGGTGCAGAAAGATGTATGGACTGAAGATGAGGATAGGATTCTTATTCAGTCACATATTGAAATAGGAAACAAGTGGGCAGAAATCGCAAAGAGGTTGCGTGGGCGAACTGAAAATTCCATAAAGAACCACTGGAATGCCACCAAAAGAAGACAATTTTCTAGGCGAAGATGCCGAAATTCAAAGTATCCTAGATCAAGTTCCCTGCTTCAGAATTACATTAAAAGCTTGGGTGTTAATCCAATTGGCGCGAGTAACACTGAATATCGCAAGAATGCGTTTGTGACCTCGAACACATTAACTGATGCTAATGGTACTACTGCTACTGCTACCACCACTAACATTGACAGTACTAAGATGCCAATGTCGACTCAACCACCGTTAATGAATCAACCGGCAGATCGCAGTCATAATCAGAAATTAAGTTTCTTTAATAACGTAAGTGAGGATAAATTAGTCCCAAATTATGATTTCAATGACGTGGCGGATTTTGGGTTGAAAATATCTCCCGCGAAATACAGTTTGGGTGCTTTGTTCGATGAAATGCCATCTGGTGGTAATATCTTTGGCGATGATCAAAATATAAATATGGAGATAAATATGCCAGCAGACATGTATTTATTTATGCAACAGAATCATGAAGTTAAAAGGGAGATGGATTTGGTTGAAATGATGAATCAGACTATTGGAAGAATGTGTTAAAGAATTAAACTCCTGATATAAAGGTGTGAACTTCTTCTGATGGTTTCTTGAATTAAATTTGACCGGGATCAGTTTAGTTTGAATAGTTATTTATTTTTATCTATTATGTTTTAACTGAAATCAACATTTGTTTTCAATATAAGAAAAATGGTTTATATGTAATGACACAGAAAAAAACAGAATAAAAATCTGTCTGCATTGTTAAGAAGTGTAAAGACATGTTAACAACTTTTCTCTATGAAAAGTTGATCAGTGAGTAATGAGAATAGGTTGTTGTGTTGCTGTGTTGTATTTTTCTTTTCTTTTTTTACTTTTGTTAGGTTTTTTTCTTAAAGTAATCATTTAAAATTGAAATCCTTATTCATCACATGAAATCTGTGAATTTTTAGGTAAAAAATTTATATGACCATACTAAACGAAAATAATTATAGAAAATTTATTGATAGGTCTATCATTCGTATAGTTATTTATTTTAGGTTCTTTTAAATTAAGACTTTAACGGAAGGTTCTTTTTTCTTTGAAACATGGAAAAGACCAAACAGGTCCTCCTATCCAAACGTGTGAAACTTATACGGAAAAACACAAATACAATTGTTAAGCCGCATTTATCCAGCTTCTTCGCATTTATTCATTTTCTTAGTCCTCTCTCTTTCTCATCTTCTCAAACTGAAACTGAAATCCGTATTCTCATAAAATTTGGTTTGAATTCTCAGAATAATTTCAAAAATCGTGTAAATAACTTCATACTAATTCGTTAGAAAGTCTTCAAAATCATCTTATGTTCAGTTGCATTCAACTCAATCAACTCAAAACCTTAAAATTGGAACTTGATTTTCAATTATTTTGAAATCTTAGTCAATCTTTTCGTTATCATCAGTTTCTAAAGAATCGAAGCCAGTAGAAATCATAATACGCACCTACATCAACTGCGTCTCTCACAAAAACTACAAAAATTAGAAAACCCTAAATCAAAACTACTCATAAATTCAAAATAGCAGATGAACAATGGTTGAAACTAGAGGAAAAAATAGTAGAAAAACAGAAAAAAAGTTATAGCAGAAGATCTTGATGCTCTAAGATATAAGAAAGTAGTAACACCAAAATATAAGTAGTCAAAGCTCTTTGTTTATTTCTTTTTGAAAACTCTTTTTATACAGATTGTTTAGTTGATACTTTTGTGAAATTTCTTTACACTTTTCTGAAGATGTATGTAGGCTATACTGCACAAAATTAGGTATCAAGTGTTAGGATTTGAGTGTATATAGGCTATACTCACACTAACTACATTGATGGTTAGTATAGTTAGCATAAGTATATCTGTAGAATGTTCATATTAACTATACTGATAGTTTTAATGACATTTTTCTGTGAATATTTATTTTTTATCACATGCAGTTTTGAAAAACAAGATAAAAAGCATATATAACTTATAATGTAAGTATTCATAGATATTAGGATGCTATACTAGGACGCATAAGGTAGGTTTAGGTGGTATTATTCATAGTGCAGATTGACTATACTCTGAAAAAAAATCTATGTTCCGATTTAAGAGTGCAAATTTTGTATACTCTATTCATTGCTACACATTAGGATGATATTTTTGTAAATACAGATTGACTATACTGTATAATATTGTGCATATATTGAGAGTATATATTTCATACACTATGTTATATTTTATCTTTTTTTGTGTCATATTTATGTAGATGGTGAAGCTTCTAGCTCAACTGGTATAAAACCATATAAAGCTGGTTTTATTCCACTCTTACTCTTGTAAAGAAATTAAGACAAAAGGAGTTAAGTTTCTCTGATGTTCTGTTGAACATGATAAAAGATGTTCCGTACGGGAATCTATTTTTGATGTTCTGGAATAATACAAGTTACAAACAGGAAAACTGGGAGACACTGGATGATGCACTAGCAAAATTAATAAGGTGTTTAAATTAGGATGAAATGATGATGAGATAAAATTTGAGTTCTAAAGAAAAGAAAAAATGCATATTCTAACTTCTACACCAGAAGAGATGGGTGTCATATTTGGGATGCCTGAAATTCCAAACAGACCAGAGAACTCATATGTTATGACTGGGGGTATATTCAGACGGTTCAAGTTTTATCGTAGAGTTTTTGGAAAAAAACAGATGACAAAACAATCGATAGAGAATGCAATACTAGAACTAGTTAAAGTGGCACAAGATGTAGATGAGAATGGCAAAAAAAAATAGAAAGAGAAAAAAAAAAGAGTATGTGGTTAGTGAAAAGGAACAAAATGTAATAGATAATTATAACCAAGACATTGTGAGGATGATTGGGCTCTTTATATGTGCAACATTTTTCTTTACAAAGAAAGATGCAAGCCAATTAAATGATATGTACATAGGTTTAGTGAACATTCCTGAAGAATCAAAAAATATTTCATTGCCAGACTTGATACATAGCAACCTCATGAAGCAAATATTGCTGAATCGCAATTTTCCAACTAGTATCACTGGTTGTGTTGTATATTTGTTGGTGATATTTGAATTTGTATTTAAATAATTTAAAACATATTTAGACATGTATTCGTTGTACTAATGAATAAATCTCTTTTGTATTTTTTCTATAAATATGGTACGCTGAACATACTCATCGTATTAAACCTATGGAATTAGAGAAAGGAAGCAACTTGCCAAGAGCTTCCAGGTGGAATCTTAGAAATATATCGATTGAACTTAAAAAATATTTAGAGTCTGCAGATAACCCGGTAACCATATGAAAATAAAATTTATTTTGTATGTTATATCTTAGCCAGTGTATATAAACTATACTAAAAATAATAAATACTTGTTTGAGTTGCTATTTGGTAGTGCAGATACCATATACTTAAGTACAGATACAGTATGCTATGCTAGGAGTGCAAATAACATATACCATGTTTATGTTTTTTGCATAGTATAAAATCCATGTCAATGTTTCTAGGTGCAGATTGTCTAAACTCTGAAAATTTGAGAAAGTGATATATAATTTAGTTTTATTTGTATTACAGATATCTTCAAGTTTCCTCAATGAGTACACTGAATATTTGAAATAAAACTTTGGAAGAACTTGCAGAGAGGGTGCGAGAACATCAATGAAAGGATGGTGTTAAAAATGAAGAAGTGCAACAAGAGGAAGAATTGGATGTACTGAAGAGGATAAGTATGAAGATTTGAATCTTACTGTAAATAAAAAAATGGATGGAGATGACGTGTATATTTGAAAAAAGTGGTTCGGTATATCCAATAATACGTCAAATTATGGATAACATCTCCTATAAAGCTTACCTCGATAGAAAGCATGGATCTAACAAAGAAAAAGAAAGACATTCAGAAACTAGCACAGGTGGAGAACATAAAAAATCAGAAGAAACTGGATCTGATGGTGATGATATAATGAGCTTGGGATAAGAAGAACATGTTTGTATTCGTATCAATCCAGATGAGGTTCCAACTACAAATACAAAAAATACTGAAGAAGAAAAAGCTCATTCAAGCTCATCAAACGACCGTTTTGAGACTTTGCAATACAAAATTTGGGCTTTCATTCAATTTAACCAAAAAATCGATGAGCTGCTAGAGGACAAGAGCTTAACAAACCCAACACCAGTAAGTTATTGATGGAGGGAGATTTATGGAAAATAAATATATCATTTTATTGTTATTATTATTATTTATATTTTATTAATGTTATTTTTAGTAGAAAATTTTTCGGATTTATTATTTAGGATAATTTTAGTTGAGTCTAAAAGTCTATTTTAAGAGTTTTAATAATTTAGGAAAGTTGCTTAAAGGTAGTTGATACCTTGGGAAATAAGTTTATAGGTTTTTGATAAGTTTAGAGTTTGTTTAGTATGAGTTATCTATATAAGGATCTCCAAAAACGAAAATTAGGGGAGTTTTTGATTAATTAAAATTATATTATTTTCATTAAACTTGTTGAGTTTATTGATTTTGATTTTATTCATAGTTGGGTTTACCCCGAAGTCTGATACTAATTTCATATCTAAAGTCGTTATTCGTAGTGAATTAACGAAGTCTAGATAACCCCGTAGATTTTAGGATATCTCTTTGAAGATCAACTAATTTCTATCGATTTCTACCCATTCCACTGGTTACTTTTCAATAATTCTATTTCGCTGCGATTATTATCATCTTTATACGCTTCCGATCTGCATAATTTGGTATCAGAGCCAAGTTTGATTCTAGGGTTAATAAGATGTTACTAAGACGAGTATTCAGGGTTAATAAATTGTCACCAAGACGAGATCCGAGAAGATGTGATTATCTGATCAAATCAAAGAAGGAAATTCTGGAAGTGATAGAATGTTATTTGAAAAAGTCACTAAAATCTCGATCTAAACCATGCTCGCTTATAGAAGAAAATAATAGTGCAAATAACGACGTTGAAGACTTGTTTTGTCGTCATGACAATGATGCACAAAATCAAGTTATTGTTGAGAGATATACAACTCCGATCTTTGATAAATATCCCGATGATGAGGAAGATATTGGAATTTTCTTCTCAAAAAGGCGAAGAACATCCTGTTTCTGACAAAGAAAAACAGTCCCAAGAAGTTTCACATGATTTAATGGAGTTTCATGGTGAGTTATCTAATCCTGATAAACTTATTGATTTAGAAATTCCTGATATTGATGAGTTGTCTTTGCCCGAGAGTAGGCTAGTTGTTGATTATTGTGATACACAAATGGTCTCTCATATCTACCCAAACAAGAGAGAATTTGTTGAATCAACTTATGAAGATCCGTTTTGGGCTTCCATCATAACTCATGCTTCTATACGGTGCAAAAATTATTTTTCTACAACATCAATTCATGTGTATGAAGATTTTCATCAACGAGTTACACATGCAGAACATGGTACCGGCAAGATTCGAGGACGAATCTTCTCCAACACCGGTAGAATGATGGAGGGAGATTTATGGTAAATAAATATATTATTTTTTTATTATTATTATTTATATTTTATTAATCTTATTTTTAGTAGAAAAATAATTATTTTTTGGATTTATTATTTAGGGTAATTTTGGTTGAGTCTAGAAGTATATTTTAAGAGTTTTAATAATTTAGGAAAGTTGCATAAAGGTAGTTGATACCTTGGGAAACAAGTTTATAGGTTTTTGATAAGTTTAGGGTTTGTTTAGTAGGAGTTATCTATATAAGGAGCTCCAAAAACGAAAATTAGGGGAGTTTTTGATTAATTAAAATTATTTTATTTTCATTGAACTTGTTGAGTTTATTGATTTTGATTTTACTCATAGTTGGGTTTACCCCGAAGTCTGAATATTAATCTCATATCTAAAGTCGTTATTCTTAGTGAATTAACCAAGTCTAGATAACCCCGAAGATTTTAGGATATCTCTTTGAAGATCAACTAATTTCTATCGATTTCTACCCATTCCACTGGTTACTTTTCAATAATTCTATTTCGCTGCGATTATTATCATCTTTAGACGCTTCTGATCTGCATCAGTTATACTTCTCTTTAGATTCTTAAAATTTTCCGATTGTATGGTAGTATATGTTTCATGCACTATAACTAAATATGTTTCCTATTGAATTTCAGTGCTTACATCCATAGTTATTGGAAGTTAAACAAGTAGCAACTACAACAATGATAGGAGCGATAGATGGAGCCATCACTTCTCTTGAAGAGAACAAGGTATCTGCAGTGTTAAATTTCCGTATTTAACGGATTAAGATGTTAATACCAAAACATATAATCTAGATTTAGATGGTTTTTTTGGTAGTGCAGATTAGATATACTCTAAAAAAACAACATAGAAAGCATAAACTGCTTATAATGTATGTATTTCAGACACTAGGATGCTATACTAGGACACATAATTTAGTTTTAGGTGGTAAGTTTTAAGGTGCAGATTGACTATACTCTTAAAAAAAACAATGCTCTAATTTGGCACTGCAGTTTAACTACACTTTATTCATTTTCTTCTATGTTATTTAGACTTTAGCCTAATAGTTTTAATAATAATTGAACTTTTATAAGATTCTACTATTCAAAGTGTGTTGCCGAAAATTGAGTTTGTTCCTTTGGTTTATGAGATGCGGAAGTTAAAAAAACTTAATGAAATATCAGTGGAAGATGTTCTTCAGTTGGTTGTGACAGGAAAGTACATTTACAAATAAGAATTTGTAATGTTTCTGAAAAGTGAAGATGAAGATGATGTTGATTTAAACATTGATGAACCAGAAAAATAAGCAGAGAGGACAAATGATGCTATATTGTATGAAAGATGTGTTCAACAATGGCCGGAAAGTGGGAGTCTCGAAATCCTAAGTGAATTAGATCCCACAAAGCTCATTGAAAACTTATATGCAAATGATGTATTGCCTCTTCCATTTGAAACAATAGCACCTAGTCCACCAAAGGTATATACATATTTAGGAAGTTTTAGAGTACATATATTCTGCACTGTCATTTTATTCGGGTTTATTTTAGTGTCTAATGCAGTAGAAATTTGCAGGAACAACCAATGAAAGAAAAAACAATCAAACCCCACTCATATTTGGGTATTAGATGTAGCCATCTTGCGACGATTATTGGTGAAGAAGAAGATGCAAAAACTCAATCTGAAAAACAAGGTTCAAAACCTAAAGTTTCATTTGAAGGACCATCGTTCTCGCTCCACATAGACGGGACACCAAACAAATCTGAACCTGAAACTGAAGTTGAGCAACCAAAAAAGGTATACAAAATATTTAATTCAAATGTTTATTTCAAATGCTATGATGTTCGTTCAGTGAATTTTTCAGCACTCAATTTTTTATTTAACACGCAAGCTGGCATCAGGGTAAGATTGCCTCGCAAAAGACCAGCTGAAGTTAAGTTGCCAGAGGTCCTACCACCATTCTCACAGATTGAGAGGAAGATGAAGAGAAAACATGATAATCCCGAACTTCATTTGGAAGAAAAAGTAAGTTACTATCTATTTAAAAGTATATATGATCTACACTTTAGATTAAGAGCAGAACTGGTAACTATATTTTAATTAAAACAAAATGCAGGTGGAAGAAGATACTGAAATACAAATAAAATCAAAGGAAATAATGAGAGGCTTGAGGAAAATAAAAAGTGGATACAAAGAGAAGCACCAATTGTCGCACGAGAGGTCCTTGAACGAATGTCTTAGGAAAAAAACTAATAATTTTGAAAGTGCATATAGGCTATACTAGGAAAACTAACTATAATGACAGTAGGATTTGAGAGTGTATATTGACTATACTATCAAAATAGTTAGTTTGGTAGTTACATTTGACAGTATATATAGGCTATAATCTAAATATATACTATAATAAAATACAAATAAAAAAATCTGTGCAGATTGACTATACTATTAAATTTGTTTGTTGTTTTTTAAAAAAACACAGGAAGAAGCATAGCGACAACAAATGGAGAAGCAGGAAGATGCAGAGAAACAACAATTGAAGCAGTAGGAAAAAATTGTTAAAGAGAAATTCCAAGAGAAATTGATAGCCCATGTAGATGGTGGTGAGTCAACATCTCAGGTAGAAAATGAAAAACCACTTGCTATCAGAAAAAAAAGAAATTACTGAGAAGAAGAAACAAAATAAAGATGTGGTCTCAAGTATGGTCCATGATATAGTAACTCGAAAAGATAGACAAGTGAAGAAACTAGGACCAATGTATGACAATGGAAGCAAGTTTTCTGATAAAGCTTCAAAAAAGACCAAATCAAAAGTGCAAGAAAAAAAACAAGTTGAGCAGAGAGCAACACAAATAGCACCAAAGACAGAGAATCTAAAAAAAGCGTAAAATCATAGCCAAAGGGAAAACAATATAAAAGGAAATGGAAAGAATTTTCAAAGGAAGGACAACCCCTCAAGAAAAAACAAAAACAAGTAAAGGACCCTAATAAGTTGAAGGAACTTAAATACTCGCCATACTTTGAGAACCTGTGTCCAGGGAAAGTACAACTTCTGTATCCATACTTCGATAAAGTGAAACTTGTACAAGTCTCCGTAATTATATCTCTAACTAATATATGAACTAAGTATATACATATAATTATAAAATTTTTCATTATTTTCACATTGCAGGTCAAAATCCATGGAGAGTGAAACTTGAATATGGTAGTCATTTGTGTGTATTTGCCAAGACGATTGAGTCGTTGTTACACAATGATTCCTTGGAAGCAGATTTTCTTTGATACACTGTGTACAAGATAAAAGAAGTTTCTCACAAAGATCAAACTAATACTGATGCAAAGAAGAAGTACCATGTCGTATTGTACATTGAAGCAACTGCTTGGGTTAGTGTTGTTCTTGATTATATTTTCTTTTTTTAAAACATGAAAATGAAAAAACTAGTTACTTTTGGAAAGTGCATATGGGCTTCACTGAAAAAAAACAAAAACTAATTATCATTTCAGTGGGGTTCAAGAGTGCAGGTAGGCTATACTCATAAATAAGTAGTTAGTTTGGTAGGTAAATTTGATAGTATATATAGACTACACTCATACTAACTTAGAGAAAAAATAATTTACATTCCAGTTGCATGTCAACAAGCCTCATATTATTCCTGGAGAAGTCAAGAATGCTATTGATTCTCCATGAGCATGGACAAAAGCGTCAACAAGATTGTTATCCCTATAGGTCATGGAGAAGGGCTTGGAAATCATTGCACCTTGCTGGTATTCTACTTCAAGAAAATGCAATTCATTCACTACAACTTATTGGAAGCCAACAAGGATTTATACAAAGATAATGCAACAAAAATGGCCAACTACTGCTTCCAAGTCATCAACAACTTCTTGGATGTACATGAAAGGAAACAAGTGAAAAAAGTTGTGTTGTTGGAATACCCAACACCTCAACAAGGGAGCACACCAAACTGCCTATTATATGTCAGATATTTTATGAAGAAATTCTCCAAGTTTAACCCTCAAGAAGATGTTGAATCAAGCTTGGGAGATGAAGAAGAACTAAGAATGAAGATGCAGAACAATAGAGTTTCTTTGTCATGCAAGTTGCTGACAGCAAAACACCTCGAAGAGAGTTCGAAACCGTATTATGAAACTGATTACTTCAGTAAGCTTAGTGTTGAGTGATATAATTTCTTCATACTCTTGATAATGTTGTCTTGTTTTCTCTTTAAACTTCGGTATATATAGGATATACTGGTATCAATTGTTTATGTTTTTATTTTGGTGAACCTTTTGATAGTATATGTAGGCTATACTAGCACACACAGTTCTATTTTTGGTGGAATTTTTAACAGTGCAGGTTGCCTATACTTTGAAAAAATATATGTTCTTTAGCTCTATTTTTAAAAAACATAATGACGTATGACTATATAATGTGATTAGTACACTTGACAAGACAAGACTAGCACTACACTTGACAGTCTAAGTGAATAATATAGAATGTGAAAAGACTAGACTTTAGGTGAATAGGCTAAGCATGGGTCTAACTATATTCTCATTTCTCATTGTAATGTGAAAAGACTAGACCTAAATTGAATAGTCAAAGTAAGGGGAGAAAACTAGGCGTGTATTGAAAAACAGCTTGGCACTAAAAGAAGGCATTAAATATCTTCATTAGGGTTTCAAAATTACTATAAATCAAACACAAGGATTATAAGATAACACAGTTACAAGTAGTCAGAGAATAAGAAGAAGAATAAGAAGGAGTCAGAGAATACATTTAGAAAGAGTCAGATAAATAGTGTTAATAGTTTGCAAAGGTTTAAGAAAGATGAAGACGGTTTGCCAGCATAGAAGAGTTCCAAAGGATGTCACTGTGGTACGAACTGCTGTAGTCCACTGTAAAAAAGGTCAGTTACATTGCATACACTTCTACACATGTCCAATACATAACCGAGAACCTTCATGGACAGAGATACGACAGAAAAACTGTTCCATTACAATGAAGATGAAGCTGCAGCATCTTGTCCAAGAATACCATGGGGCCAACTGAAAGTGGAGGGAGTGTTTTTTACTCAGGATGAGTATCCTTAGAGGTTGGATGAAGTTTATGTGGCAGCTAAGGCTGCAGAATATCGTCCCCAACCTTGTAATTTATTTTTCTAGTTTTTTTATTCTGTTTGTCTTTTTATGATATGTGTTTTTAATTTGAAGAAATGGTATGTTTATTTCTATTTTTTTAAATTACAATTTGTAGTTAAATTTTTAAAAATCCAAAAATATATGGAATATGGTTAAATTATGAATATATATTTCCTACACCAAAGAAGGCACTATGAAAATACAAACACAAACTACACTTATAAAAAGACCTAGAAGAAAGTTTATGTAGTTTATACTCTTACGAAGTGTGTGTGCATAAGTGTTATGCATCTAAGCCTTAGATCTGTAATGGTGAACCCTTTTGGGCAAGAACCATTTGATAATATAGGTAGTCTATACTCTTACAAAGTGTCTGTGCATATGCCATGCATCTAAGCCCTACATATGTAATGGTGAACCCTTTTGGGTAAGAACCATTTGAGAGTATAAGTGGGATATACTCTTACAAAGTGTGTGTGCCTAGGTGCCATGCATCTTAGCCCTAGATCTGTAATGGTGAACCCTTTTGGATAAAAACCATTTGAGAATATAGATAGGCTATACTCGAAAAACTCCGGATGTGCGAGAAGCTCTTGTATTCAATCCTACAGAAATTTGCCTCGGGCCTGAATTAGACCTAAAGCTTGCGCTGCTTTTTGGACCTGCTACTCTACTAAGTCCAAGAAAAGGAACTATAGGCACCACGAACAATAGATTTTTGAGGATGTATGTGCCTAGGTGCCATACATCTAAGCACTACATATGTAATAGTGAACCTTTTGGTAAGAACCATTTGAGAGTATAGATAGGCTATACTCTTACAAAGTGTGTATGCATAGGTGCCATGAACCTAAGCCCTACATCTATAATGGTGAACCCTTTTGGGTAAGAACCATTTGAGAGTATAAATAGGCTATACTCTTAAAGAGTGTGTGTGCTTAGGTGCCATGCATCTAAGCCCTGGATATGTAATGGTGAACCTTTTTGGTTAATAACCATTTTAGAGTATATTTAGGATATACTCGTACTAACTGCAAAACAAATATATAAGCAACCAATCAAAATGATTATAAATTTGTTACACTAGAAGAACTATGCAAAAATTAAAAAAAAAAATTCATAAAAAGTGATGAATTTTTATGTTGAATGTACAAGTATATATTGCAGAATTTCTAAAGTTGAATGAAAAAGATTCTAAGTAAACTATATCTCCAAACTCCAAAGAAAATATAGTGCAGAATTTCTATACTAAAGCAAGTATATATTTCATATACTGAAGAGGCACTATGAAACTGAAAACTGAGTAACACAGCTTCATGGGTAGGAAGGGATGATAATACAAGTTTGTTTGTTATGGTGAGTTTTAGCACCACAGTTTGAACATGAAAACGACTTCTTAGCCCTCTCCCATGCAATTTTAATATGGTTGAATTTTGGTCTACCTGGTGGAGGCCTCACAATAGGTGGCAAAATCTCAACTTTATCCTCATACTCGTCAGGCCTGTCGTAGTTTAGAACGGGTCTGATGGACAGTGAGTATAGTTCGCGAAAAGCATCAACTTTGAAGTAGGGTTGGATGTAATCCATGTATTGACCGCCTTTACAAAAATAACGACTTTTGCATGAGAGCATGAAAAGCCATACACACGCCATCTTTGGCAGGTGCAAGTAATCCTCTCCAAGTCCACGAAATGAGACATGCATTGTATATATTCACATATATTTAAAATAAAAAACAAAGTTAACATATATTGAACAATATATTATATATGCACTGTTATATAAAAGCACTACTAAAATTATATTGGACATTATAGTTTATATGCATTGTAAGGTCAAATGTAACATCATCAGTGAAAACAAAGGGAAAAAAGTGGCATCACTGGACTAATATAAACTCATTATTCCATATTCTATATGCACTCATTGTGTTTAAACAAATTTATGTTATTTTGTTACATTTTATAACATTACTACACTTACATAAATAGTATAGTTTATATACACCATTGGATAAAACACAAGCAAAGTAAAACAAAAAAATATAACTGACCTTGGAGAATGAACTTCGTAGATATTGTCGGCAGACTGACTAACATCCCAGATACGACCCATTTGAATGTGCTCTTCAAGCAAGGATTCATACTCAGGAGTAAGTTTATTAGGGTCCATCAAGAGACTTACTTCGCGACGTTCTGACATCAACTTCATAACGCGTCGCCTAGATAAAACAAAAACAAACAAACAAAAACTATTATAGGAAAAAAAAACAACAAACAACAAAACATTGATATTTATTTATATCCATAAAAGTATAACCTAATCGTGTCAACAAGGGCGCAGGCAAGCAACTTTTTGTCATGTCGAATCCAGTTATTGAACGACTCAGCGACGCTTGAAGAAGTCTGGCCATACCTACAACCAGTGAAATAGGCACCAAACCAGTATTCACTAGGGATATTGCAACAATAGGTTGTAACCCAAGGCCTTCCCAATAGAACCATTTCCTGAAGTGCCTCTTCGTACCTTGCTGGAGAAAGGGCATATGTAGCTTTCTAAAACATTCAATAACCTCCGTATATTTCTCATCTGATTTTCTAATAGGTAAGTGCTACTTGAGATGGTAGAAGTAATAACTATGATGGGAATCAGGAATAACCGAAGGAATAGATTGCAGCAACCCTTCACCACGATCAGTTATAAAAGTGATGAGACGATTATCAATAACTCTTCTATGATTGACCATAAACCAATGCCAATTATGGATATTTTCTCTAGGCTAAAGGATGAAAACCTGCAAAAAATAAACAACACATAAATGCTATACTCTGAAAAAAAAAATATATGTTCTAATGTAAGATTGTAGATTGCTTATACTTTGAAAATCTAGAGAATATCTTATTATGCTTATGTTCAAAGTGCAGATTCCATATACTATTTTCATGTGAAGCATATAAAACATAGTTTAGTTTGAATACTAATTTAGTAGTGCAGATTGTCTATAATGTATGCATTTCTACAGATTTAGTATGCTCTTTTTATAAGTGCAGATTGACTACACTGTGAAGAACTAGAAAGAATCATATTGTGCATATGTTGACAGTGCAAATAATATATATTATGCGGATAAACCAGTACTTAAATGGTATACTGTCAATAAAAATAAAAACCAAAAGAGTGCAGAACACATATACTACTGAAAGAATTTTAAAAAAACTTGCCTTCGTTGCCATTAAGACAAGTCGTAGCCATCAAACCTCCCTTGAACCTTCCGGTCAAGAAAGTTGTGTCACAATAAATCATCGTCCGGAAAAACTTATAACCTTGAATATATGCACCGAAGCAAATGAACAACCTTTCAAACCCGTGGTTTGCTTCATTGGATTGAAAATCAACATACGAATCTGGATTGGTTTCTTTCAAGGCATTTACAAACCAAACAAGATCCGTGTAAAACTTGACATCATCGCCAAAGATCTATGGTGTGACAAATCCAACGCATGATAAGTGTTGTGATACTAGCATTCACCCCTACACCAACTTTGAGGTATTCTTTAATCTCCAGGTCCTTCATAAGTGGATTGTGCCTCACACAGTCATGAATAAGATGATTGATAAGCCTCTTCGTTATAGGAGGGCTCCTCAACTTAATGCCAGCACCACATGTATGCTTTCGACATTCATTTTTATCTTGAAAACATCATTATAAGAATCAATAGCAACTCCGTGGATCATCTAGTTGCAGCCAACCTTCTTGCACTTTATTGTATACCTCTTTAAATCATTCTTCACTTTCCTAACCCTATGCCTAGTTCTAAAGCAGTATTTTTCACATGATAGTCTAACAGAATCAACACCTCCTCGTAACAACTTGTTAGGGTCATCAAAAACCTTATACCAACCATTAGAAAGAAGTGGTTTTGCAACCTCATTACCCTGATTTCTTGTTCACGTCAACAAAATTGGGTGAAGTTGAACCAACACTAGAAAGGACATCAACGTGCAGCTGCAAAAAAAGAGATTTCTTTGAAAAGTGTAATGCTGCAAGACTATGCAATAATACATCAACATGCACATGTACTTTCACACTATCATCAATAAAATTGATTACAATATTTCTGGGTGTCAACATCCTCCGACTATCACATATGCAAAACTTCAAATCTTTAACTGTAGAATCAATATTAACCTTATAAACAAAATGATGCTCCTTATAGTATACATTTGCATAGCACATAATAGGCTCAGAAGTAGACATTTTAAACCCGTGACAAAAAAATAAATCAACAATTTAGAGGCACTACTGAACCGAAAAATTGAACAGTATAGTCAATATACACTTTAGAATCATTATAAACAATGAAAATGATAAAACATCACATAACTCATATTTAAAAAGTATAGTTGTAGATGGTGAGTTTTTGACAAGGGCTAGAATTGTAAAATTACCCTTTTTGCTAAGTAACAAAAGCATATATATGTGCATATTTATGCACATATGCTTAATATAGAAAATATTGTCTCTACTTATATTACGCAAGCGAATTAAGAGTGCAGGTTCTTTCTAAACATTCTAAATTGGCCTTGTAGCCTCATCAATACTCATAATATTCACGCCATATCATACTAATCTCAGGTCGCATAAATTCCACGGCTGAATTCCTTGAACTTACCTCGAATGCGCATCGATGTTCTAGCAACATCCATTAAACTCGGGAATAGCTAATGCTTAAACCCTGAAATACATTATAGCTTAACGCTTCATTCACAACGAATACTCCTTAAATTGCTCTTCTGAGAACAAATATGTTATTTTAGCACTGTGCTTGAATATAAGCCACAAATAATGCTCCACTCCCTCGGATGCGCCACAATCAGGAAGCAATGCCATAAAATACGCATTAGTTAGGCTAACCCTAGCCTTTTCTCATATTAGAGCCAAGTTAGCACTAGTTACTTGGTTTACCACAACGTTGGGACCAATTATCCACATTAGCGCTAAAAGCGCTAACTTTCCTGACGCTAAACCCTAGCACCTAAGAAGTGCTAACTGACCTAGAATAGTTTTAGCTAGCACATTTTGGCCTGAGGAGGCCCCAGCCAACGCATAACCACCTTGAAACCTCAACCCTAGCACTAAAAGTGCTAACCCTAATTTTAGCGCCAAAAGCGCTAACTCTCCTTAGCCTAGTGCCTAGCGTGTCGCCAGCTTCTCAAGCACGTCCTTGGCTTCTATCTGTCGCTACAATGACCTAGCACGTCCCTAACTTCTCTAGCGCGACCCTTAAAGCCAATACGTCTAGCATCCAGGGACGATGCTCCCCTAGTGGCCAAATGCTACACAAGGCCTATGCGCCTCCAAAGACGCGACACCCCTAGCTCCTTGGCGCCCTTGGCTTCTCCTCCGCATCCCTAGCTCCTTGGCGCCCTTGGATTCTCCTCAACGTCTTGGATCCTAGCACGTCTTTATACTACAGCCCATCGCATTCAATGGTGGCCTGTACGCCCCTTCCTTCAACGTTCTAGCTCATATGCATTGCGCCTCCAAAGCCAAATGCGCCCTAGCTCCTATGCGTCGCTGATAGGTGCATAATCTACATGGTTTTAGTGCCAATTTCGTACTTGTTTTAGTTATATTTTTTTCATTATATATTGTATTACTCTTGTTTTCTATTTTGTTTCTCATGTTATGACGATTCAACAAAAAGAAGTGGAAACGACTTTAAAAGTGTTAAGGAAGTGAAGTGCTACAAGTGAAGAAAATTAAAGAAAAATTGAAACTCCTATTAATCCTGGAATTCTTCTCACCATATTTTATAGAATTGAAAGGAGAAGCCAACATAAAAAGAATGAGGTCATTCCGAGTTCGTTTGAAGATGTTATGAGCAAAACCGTCAAACCAACTTGGATTTGGTATCTGTTGGGCCTTATAGGGCCTACGTGGGAAGAGAAATAAGGGAAGCGTTTTGGGCTTGCCTTTGACGTGAAAATTAGGGTTTTTGAGGAAGTTAAGTCTTCTAGTTGGATAAGGATCAAAAAGAGGTGAAAGAGTTTAATGAGATTAGGTTTCCTAGTGGGATAGACATCAAGAGGAGGTTACCAAAGCCTATATAAAAGGGATCCTAGATACAATTTTCTACACAATTTCTCCACAGATAAGAGAAAATTTTGGTTTACCCCTTTAATGGGGGGAACTAGGATATTTTCTCTTCTTCTTCTCCATTATTCTTTTCTTATATATTTTTCATGGGTTTTAGTAAACCCATGAGTAGTTGATTTTTCTATTAGTTGGAGATGTAATCGGAAGTTCTAAACAAGGGAATCAATCTGGCTGTTTAGTTTTTAATATTAATTATTTCTTTTATTGCTTATGTTCTACTGTATATATCTCCATGTATGATTGAAAACTTGCTCTTTTATGTTGCAAATTGAATGATCATATGTTCAATCTAAATCTAGACTAGGATTTGAGATCCGGAATTGTCAAAGAAACCTAATCACAAGTAGTACAACATAGTTGTTAACGATGGGATGTTGCATTGCGATTATGTGTTGTAACACCCGTAATTTTTGCATGGAGCTTACTCAAGGATGCGTCATGGCCTGGGTTGAAGCTTCATCCTAAGCTTATAAAGCTTACCCAGATGTGAATTAGGGTGTGGATGCCTTGACCTCGAAGTTTAGTGTTAACGCCCTACTACGCGTGATAGTATCCCAGGAGGCATCATAGTGCAAATGCACTATTATGCCGTGATGCATGACCCAATGCATCACCGAGACGAAGTTGCGTAAGTGAGAGCATCGTAGTGCTAAGGCGCTACTATGCCGTGATGCATGATCCAATGCATCACTAAGCCGAAGTTGCTTAAGTTGGAGCATCATAGTGCTAAGGCACTATTATACCGTGATGCATTATCGAGAATGCATCACCGAGCCAAGAATGCTCGGCTTTGGAAAGAAATCTTCATTTTCGGCCTTGCAGTCGATGGATGGCCTTTACCTTTCAAATATTTATTGTGGAAATGCAAATAAAACATATGTAGGGAGGGATCTTTGCTTGAATGTGCATGAGCGGTAAGCACATATAAATGCGATGTAGCTTATACGATGAAGCATACTTGATGATCATCAACGTGTTTAACTGTAGCTTACCCGAGAATGCTTCGCTTGGCTTTGGCAAAAACTCTTCATTTGCGGCCTTGCAGTCGATGGATGATACCTACCTTTCTAATATTTGTTTGTAGAAATGTGAATACAACATATATAGGGAGGAAGCTTTGTTGGAATGTGCATGAGGGGTAATGCACATGTAGATATGCGAAGTAGCCTATACGTTGGAGCATACTTGATGCATAAGCATCAATATGCTTGTAGCTTAACCGATGAAGCTTGAATGTGCATGAGGGGTAATGCATATGTAGATATGCGAAGTAGCCTATACGTTGGAGCATACTTGATGCATAAGCAACAATATGCTGGTATCTTAGCCGATGAAGCTTGAATTATGCGAAAGCATCTTTCGATCGTGTTACGTATTTGATAATGCATATTTCCATAATAAATAACGATAGTTACGTACAATATAGTGCATACCTTGCGAAAGCCCTTTGGCATACACGGACTAGGCTTTGCTTGGCCTTTGGCCTTGTGATGAAGTTGGAATCGAAGGGCTTTGCCTTAATAGGATTAAGTTGCTTGTCCCTTTCGAATTGAACCTTTGATGAACTACGGTCATGCTTGATCCCATCAAGGTACGGGTTGGGTACGTAGGCAGCCGCAATGCAATGCATTGAGGTACAGCACCTTGTCGCTCATATCATCTGATTTGGAAGATGATTGCGACATTATGGTAACTCATATCATCTGGCTCGGCAATGCTAAGCAAGAGATGATTGTTGCCACACTTGATGAGGTAGTTGAAATTCCATTTGATGGATTTTTCATACTTTCTTGGAACCGTCGCGGCATGGAATGGCATGTGCCTGGATGTTGCACTCTTGGCAAGAATAAGATAAGTCCAGGCTCCAGCGCATGGTCGAAGTAAAATTGATGAAGCGAAAGCTTAGGCTTGAAATAGCCTAGGTGTTGGTCCAAGGCATGAGTTAGGCCTGGACAATAAAGCGAAACTATGTGATGCTTGCCAAAGGCATCCCCATTAGCTTGTATAGCCTTCAGCCCTTGGTATAATGAGGGTAAGTTGGAATGGGATGATAGTCAAAGGCATTCACCATGGGCTTTAATGGCTTTGCACCCTTTGTAGGACAAGGTTGTGTTGGAACGATATGGAGATTACGGTTTGAGTACCATGTTTGCAAAGCATGTTTGGAAAGGCAAATATGCCTGGAACGGTACAAACGTAGCTTGAATGATGTGGGAACTACGTTTCGAGTTTAATGTTTACAAGGTAGGCTTGGAAAACAAAAACTTACCTGCACTTTCCAGCGAGAAGTTAGGCTTTAAGGTTGGGTTACACTCTTTTAAATAACGCATCGGGGAGTTCTGGCCTGCCCAGCGCAGCGCGCTAGAGGCGGACTTTTCCGGTCCGTGACAAATGGTATCAGAGAAAGTTCCGAGAAAAACACTAGGGACTGTGAGTTTTGGACTCGTCGGTGAGAATTTTGTATTATGACTACAAAATTTTCCTTCAAAGGAAATGGAAAAGTTGGAAGAGTAGGCCAACTGTTGATCGAAAATAGAATGGATAAATAAGGCCAAGTGCCTATACAAAAGAAATTGTAACTCACTAGTTACTCCGCTAAGATTTGGACGTGTTCGAGTGTTTGTGGGTTTTCCAGGAAACCCGTTTGGAATGGTGGCTGATATCCGACTACCCTTGGCACTGGGACTGATCACCCCTCACCCGTGCGGCATGGTGTGCGATGTTAGGTCGGCTAGCACCCACTTACGAGTGGAAGATCGTACGGGACGATGGCTTGCATCCGATTGCACTGGCTTTAGAGTTTGGTCCTCAAAGTACTACGCTAGAAACTATTTATAAACTTGCGATGACCCTTTTCAACCTATGTGAATTATGGGAACTCTTAAGTGTATGGTATGGGACGTCCACTTAAGATCTCGTGTTGAGTAAATTCTTTTGCATTCTTGAGCATGTGGTATGGGACGCATGTTTAGGGATCCAATTTGAGTTTTCTCGTTAAAGTTATAAAAACCTTTGTTGATCCTCGAGCATGCGGTATGGGACGTATGTTCGGAAGGTCTCAATTGGCGTTAATGGAAAATTGTGGGACCTATTAGGATTCTGGGATGCGGTAAGGGACGCATATTCAGAAGGTTCTAATTTGTGCTCATTAACAAACATCGGACCCTTGCGAGATTTCTGTGCATCATGGAATGGGACATATGCATAGGAAACCTTAATCGATGAAGCTTGTCCACAATAGTTTTGAGTTAAATTTCGAGGAAGAAATTTTTTTGAAGGTGGTAAGAATGTAACACCCGCAATTTTTGCATGGCGCTTACTCAAGGATGCGTCATGGCCTGGGTTGAAGCTTCATTCTAAGCTTATAAATCTAACCCAGATGTGCATTAGGGTGTGGATGCCTTGACCTCGAATTTTAGTGTTAAGGCCCTACTACGCGTGATGCGTATCCGAGGAGGCATCATAGTGCAAATGCACTATTATGCCTGATGAATGACCCAATGCATCACCGAGCCGAAGTTGCATAAGTGAGAGCATCGTAGTGCTAGACACTACTATGCCGTGATGCATGATCCAATGCATCACTAAGCCGAAGTTGCTTAAGTTGGAGCATCATAGTGCTAAGGCACTATTATACCATGATGCATTATCGAGAATGCATCACCGAGCCAAGAATGCTCGGCTTTGGCAAGAAATCTTCATTTTCGTCCTTGCAGTCGATGGATGGCCTTTACCTTTCAAATATTTATTGTGGAAATGCAAATAAAACATATATAGGTCGGGAGATTTGCTTGAATGTGCATGAGCGGTAAGCACATATAAATGCGATGTAGCTTATACGATGGAGCATACTTGATGTTCATCAACGTGTTTAACTGTAGCTTACCCGAGAATGCTTCGCTTGGCTTTGGAAAGAAATCTTCATTTGTGGCCTTGCAGTCGATGGATGACCCCTACCTTTCTAATATTTGTTTGTAGAAATGCGAATACAACATATATAGGGAGAGAGCTTTGTTAAATCACGCATCGGGGAGTTCTGGCCTGCCCAGCGCAGCGCTCCGAAAGCGGAATTTTCCGGTCCGTGACATGTGTAGAAGCTTAACCTAGGTTAAATCCGTCTGTTTCTTGCAGGATTGCTTAGAATAATCTCAACTCACAAATACCATTGCTTTCATTGGGATAAACTTGAGTGGCTCTTGCGCCAAGTTATTCATTGAGAAGGATTCAAAGAGTGGATCTTGCGCCTTTGATGATATAAGGAGTTTTGCTGGAGTAAGCCTGTGATACGATGCTCTAGGGTTATTGGTATGAGAATGATGGAATGTTATCTCTAATCGATTGAAGAACTTGTTCGGTGATGGAAGATGAAACCTCAAACCAGTATTCTCTCACCTTGATTTATTTATTTATTTATTTTCTTTCGTTAATTTACCTTAGTTTAATAACTTTATAATCCCCCTTTTGGTTACATAAGAAGTCAAAGACAAATAACAGTTCACAACTCCTCTGGGAACGATCCTTACTACCGTTATACTACTTGTTAGTATTAGTGGGAAATATTTAAAGTAATTTGTTGCACTTACGACATGCATCAAATTTTGGCGGCGCTGCTGGGGACGCAGTAGTAATTGTTTTTGTTTGAGATTTCTTTTTTTTTCTATTTAATATTTTGCTTTCAGTGTTTTCCAGGTTTTTAGGTTTTCGTGGTGGAAACAATTCGTTGGTGGAATCCGTTAACCGTCAAAAAAGCGGGAGGTAGATTCTGAGAACAGGTTGTATACATCATTATTACTTTTCTTTTTAGATATTTAGCTCATTTTTTTTTCTTACTCTTTGTGTGTCATCATGTTTTCTTTCTCTAGAACACTTATCTCAGCTCATACCAACAAAACTATAAAAGGGATCTCTATTGCTAGAGGTGCCCCATATATCAATCATTTTCTTTTTGCAAATGATTGTTTAATCTTCACTCATGCAAACCATACTTGTGTTACTAATCTTCTTCAAGTGTTACAGGATTTCAACAAACATTCAAGTCAAGTGGTAAATTTTGACAAATCTTCCATATACTTTAGCAACAACTTATCTCCAGATACTTGTGATACTTTAAGCCAGATGTTGGGTGTCAAATATATGAACAAGAAGGAGAAATATCTTGGTTCCCCTCTTCTTATTGGTAGATATAAACAACAAGCTTTTAAAGATGTTAATCTCTCTTTTGAAAGAAGATTATCCGGTTGGCAATCTAAATATTTAAATCAGGAAGGGAGGAATACTATGGTCAAGTCTGTTTTGAATTCATTACTAGTATTTTAGATGAGTACTTTTAAAATTCCCAAGAATCTTATTCTTAAGCTTAACTTTGTGATAAGAAGATTTTGGTAGGGTTACAAGTCTAATAGAGGAGCCAATCTCATTGCTTGGCAAAATTGTGTGCTTCTAAAAGTATGGGTGGTTTAGTTTCAGAGATCTTGAGTCTCTTAATCATGCTTTTCTTACTAAGCTCTGTTGGAGAATTTGTGAGCAATCTGACAAGATGGTGAGTCAGGTGTTAAAGGCTAAATACTTCAAAAAAAGAAGTTCTTATTCACATCACAACTAAAAGAAGCAATACCTCTTGGTTCTGACAAGGAGTTGAAATTGGTCTCAAAATATTGCAGAGTAACTATTTCATGGAAATTAATGATGGTAGGAAGACTAAAATTTAGCTTGATAGATGGGTCATTGGTCTAGACACAGTTTTGATCCCAAGACATCCATAGCACCTCCAATTTGAGTATGCTAATGAGCTTATCATTCCTCTAATGAATGGAATTCTGAGATGTTATATTTCTTATTTGATGATCAAATAGTTGAAAGGATCCTGCTCATGCCTATTAATCTTCAAAATTAAGATATTATGATCTGGATGCCATCTAGAACAGGCCATTTCACAGTTAAAAGTGCTTATAACAAGGTTGTAGAGAGCAAAATCAAGTATCAAGCTATTTCTAATCAAGTTCCAAAAGAAGTCTTTCAAGCCTCATGGAAGTATAAAATCCCTCATAGGATTAAGTTATTCATCTGGCAATGTCTTCATGAAATTGTTCCTACTAGATCAAAGCTTTCCAGATTCAACAGAACAATTGAAACCCATTGTAGGATATGTGGCCATTTTGAGAAAACTATATCTCATTTGTTTTCCAAGTGCAATCATGCTAGAGCTGTCTGGAGATTTATCTACATTGATATAGTTTTTGTCAGCAACAATTGCAACTCTGTAAAAGATTGGATTATTTCATGGTTCTCAAATAATCCTCATAGTTCTATGCCAGACAACACTAGATTGATCTTCACTCTAATGACAGGCTACTGGATTATATGGAAGGAAAAATACGACATCATCTTTTAAGGGAAATCTCTGAACCCTATGAATACTGCCTCAAGAATTAATTTTCATCTTAGCAACTTTCATATGTCTGCCTGTGATATCCCTTGCAATAGTGTTTCCATAGGAATAGACAATAGTAGTAATATGCATAAGCCTGCCAATGTTGAACTTTTTATTATTAAAGCAGATGCCTCATTTGACTATGGTACTAATGAAATTGGAATTGGCTTGGTGTTGTCCGATTTCACAGGGCAATGCAAAGGAGTTAAGGGTTGCTACAGAGAGAAGGTACTAAATTCCGAGGCTGCAGAGTGTATAGCGGTGAAGGAGGCACATGTATGGGCCAAAACATTGAGTATTAGTAATATCCAAATTCGTTTGAAAATAAAAAAGGCGGGAAATGTTTTCTTTACGTGAAGAGTTCCTGATTTGGGTTGAAATCGATTCTTATGGGATTTAAAGAGTTGTTGGACATCATAACATGAAAATAATACTAATACAAGTAAATTATAAGAGTTTAAAGCCGGGAAAATGGGAGGAAATCCGTGTTACATTCGGAAAAGGAAATTCTTCCCTGATTCAGATTTACATGAATCTGAGTTTGTTTTGGATCCTTATCGAGTTAGGAGGAGTTGTTAGGTTTTACTAAACCTATCAATAACAAACAGGAAGAACAAAAATCACGTAGGGAGGCTCGGGAAGAAAACAAGAAAAAAAAAGTGTTGCTGCTGCTTGATAGACACATTTTAGTGTCTAAATTACACCTTAATTTCTAGTGAGTTAGTATTCGATTTTGTGTCTATTACGTGTTTTATTGCTTTTGCAGGTACATTAGAAGAATAAAGATTTGTGGAAAAATTGGCTCAAAAAGTGATAAAGGCACCCAAGGACAAGTGTTATTGGCACCCTAGAAATGGATAAGGGGCACCCTCGAGTTAACTCGGTCAAAATCGGGTCAAACCCGAGTCAAATCGGTCAACCCGAGTTGACCGAGTCAATCACCGATTCAACTCATCGGCAGCAACTGTACACTCAAAATCAACGTGATTTTCGAGTTATTTTGCTTCCAAATTGATACAAAAGCTACAAGAGTCCAAGAACAACTCAAACACATCAAGTTAGAGTGATTTACGCCGGAGAATATTGCACAATCATGAATTTGGACGGAAAAATGGATTCCCTCTTGGAATCGGATTTGTGAAGATTTGGATAGATTTTAAGGAGTTCTATTAGGTTTAGAACTCTCCCTAGGGTTCCTACACCCTATATATATGAAGAGAAGCCGAAGAAATCAAGCAGAAAAGCCTAGAGATCGAAACAGTAAGTTTCCGGCCATTTCCGGTCATCGCCGGCCACCTGCTGCTGCTCCGGCCGGCGTGTTCTTCATCTACCACCGTCTGAGAAGACGACTCAGCCACACTTATAACTGTTGCTGATTCAAACTGCTTCTGTTGCCTATCCTTTTAAACCTTTGTTGCTTAGAAACACTTCTGTAACGGCTGAACCCTATTCTGTAACACTTATAAACGTATCTGTTCAGCTGTTGCACTATTATTTCACCTTGTAATCAACTTTTTGAGCAATGAAAAGATCTTTTGAGCAAGTTTTCTTCTCCATGGGCTAAGTTTATTTACTGGGATGATGGATAAGGTATTTTTCTCAATTTTATGTGATTTAATTATTTTCTAATAATTATTTATAATTCTTTTATTATTATTTGCATGGATTTAAATTAGAAAAAAATGGTTTTTATTAAATAGTTGTGTTCTCTTTTGATGGGTCATGCTTAGTTAATTACTCTTGATGTCCCATGCTTAGGATTTACAATTATTCTTTTAGGAAACATATTTTTGGCAAACTTGAACTAAATTGTTAAAAAGAATTACATGATTAATCACATAGATTGTTAGAATTACCTGATTCCTGATTCCTGGTATTTTCCATATTTTCTAAAAATCATCTCTAGTGTATTTTCCTGATTTTTATTAGTTTAGGTTAAGTCTAATATTTTCTAAAATCATTACCTTCACAAGTTCGAGAATAGAACCTCTTTTTACCACTATATAAAATCACATCACTGCTAGTGAAAAACAAGGATATGACGACGATTTCTTCAACTGAACAACAACGGATATCTTCGTCTTTGCAACATTTATCTTCAGATGCAACGGTTTCTTTAACCCGTATTCAACGGATATCTTAGCATCTGCAACGTTTATCTTCAGCGTAAATACTTTCTCTTCTGTAACAGTAAAAAAAGTGGTCTGCAACGCCATTACACCGTTGCGAACCATCTGTGTTATTATTTTTTCTTCTTTTTACACACTTTTGAGCCATGAATAATTGTTTTGAGAGTTGTACATCATGAAGAGCTAAATCCAACCACTGGGACAATGGAGGAAGCCATATTTCATGAATGAATGGTAGCTATTTTTATTCTTAATGACTTTTGCATTGATTTTTAATTGATTTATGATTTTTTTTAATTAGTTGTGATTTTGTTTGATGGTGTATGCTGGGAGTTAAGAGATTTTGATGCGTCATGCTTGTGATTTACAATTAATGTTTTAGAAATCTACTTTTGGCAAAGAAACGGAGTCAATAAAAGAGCTATAATTGTTAAAGAATCATTATAGAAATCAATCAGAAGTGATTTTGGTGGAATCCTGAGTTCCAGTTCTTCCCAATATTGTTAAAATATTATACTTATTTTCTAGTTTAAATCAAAATTAGGTCTAAAACGAATCATCACAAGTCTCAACGAAAGAACACATATCTACCACTTTTTCTGAAACGATCAATTTTTTGCCGCCGCTGCCGGGGACCTGTTTTTGTATTTGTTTTTAGCTTCTTTTTTTTAAGTTAGTTAATTTAAATAGATTTTTATTTTTATTTTTATTTGTTCTTTTACGTTTCTTTGGTATTTTTCTTTGTATTACACGTTTAGAATCAAAAAGAAATTAGAGCCAAAGATTATATCGATTGATTAAACACTTGGAGTCAAAGATAAATCTAAGAGAACGGAAAAAAAAGATAAAAAAAATAGTTTTTTTTAGGTTTTTTTTTTTCTTTTTAGAAAATTATATTAGGAAACTCTTATTATTTTTGTAATTATTTTAGGTATTCTTCTGTTTTTTTATTTTATTTTTGGACTTTGGACTTTTGGACATTATTATTTTTTTAGAGCCCTACGGGAGGGTATTATTGAATATAAACTACAACATGGAAGGAAGAAAATTATGATATTGTCTCTGCCCCTCGGGTTCGTACACTGATATAGGATTCGGTGGCCTGAGTCGACTCCAACGGTTCATCGCCCGTCTTGAAAGGGAGGTAAGACTCTAACCACCCACTAATCCCTTTTCAATGTGTTTTTCTGGACGCCTTTGTAATGCATATATGTTGAGGACCTGAATAATGGATTTACTTTTCTAGTAAAGGGCAAGGACTTGCCATATAAGATAAAAACTCGGATTTCATCACCATTTCTTTCTTGCCCGCTTTAGGAACACGTTATCAAACGTGAACCTAAGCCTTAAAATTTGACTAGAAAGAGACCGATAGGGTAACGAGCTTATTGGAAAATCATTCAAAAAGACTGTATTGGTTACTCTGTTAGCCTAACTCAAAGTTCAAGAAGATTATATTAAGTAGATTCGAGCCACCTTGTCACCCAACGAAACGTTGCCAAAGAGGCAGGTTTATCAAAGCTCCTCAGGGCTTATCCTGTTTCTATTCGACTTAATCTAATTCGGATCGTTCTAAGAGATTTGCAAAGACTTTAACTAGTTGCCTTTTGGAAGAACAAAAGCTGGTCTAGAAACAATCTAAGTGGAGCCATCATGCTTTTTTTTTGCTGGATTCAGTAGGTTTCATTTGGTTGAGTCATCCTTGTTTGTGTATGTTTAGAACCCCATTCTTGTTAGGATTTATTTTCTTAGATTTTTTGTAAATATATTAGGAAGTTTTTGTCAGAAAATTTCGAACTTTTATTATGAGGACCGACACAATGAATATCCGACTGAATTTCAAAATAGACATTATCCGTACTATCAATATGGTGTGGATATTAGTCGGGACCACCACCAACCTTTTGGAGGTTATCGCTCATACCAAGGTGATCCCAATTACTATTCGTATATACACCCGTCATATGAACATGAAAATGAGCGAAATTCGAGTTTTTTGTCTTGGAGGAATGCCTGTGGGATCTAGTACTTATAATGAACCTATTATTCCTCTAGAAGAATCATTGAAGCAGTTGTGATCTAGTACTCATCATGAACCTATTATGCCTCTAGAAGAATCACTCAAGAAGTTATCTGAGATGACACATAGGGTTGAATTAAGTGTGAGAGGAACAAATAGTACTCCTTATGATCCATTTGTTTCTTGATGTAGTTTTTAAATAGTAGTAAAAGTTCGATACTCAGACTTGTAAAGATTCGATTTTTAAACCTAATATTTAATAACTAAAAATAAAACAAATTAAAGTAAAATTGATTTCAAATTATGGGAAGGACTGAGACTAAGGATTCCACCATTAGCCAATTTTTCAAGTGATAAAAATCTTGCAACTCGTACATTCAGTTTATCCAAAATATTTCCAAAGTTATGTTTTCAAAATAATAGTTGTAAATCGAAAGCATGAGACATCAAAAGCTCTAAGCCCAGCATGACTCATCAAAAGAAAACACAACTAATTGATAAAAACTATTTTTTCCAATTTTAATTCAAAGCAAATAATAGTAAAAGAATTGCAAAAAATAAATAAAATAAGAATTACCACTTTATTATTGGAAAAATAGCTTCCTCCGTCGCCCCAGTGATGGTGATTAGATCATCATGTAGGAAACACTCTCAAAATAGTTTTTCATAACTCAAAAAGTGTTTACAATGATGATATAAAAGTAACATAGAAGATTTGATATGCTTATAAGCGTTACAGAGAATATTTCATGCGTTGCTGAAGTAAAAAGAAACAATAAAGTACGGTTCCTAACAACTTTAGAATTTTAAAGAAATATGCAACAGAAACTGCGACTGTTCTCTGTAGCCTTATGTTCTTAATGTGTTCTTCACCAGAAGATTTTTTTATTCTTCCTGGAATTTTTCTGGCTGCTCTGGCTTGATTTTTCTTCGATATTCTTTGTTATTTATAGGATTAGCTAACCCTAGGAACCTTTCTTAACTGATAAGGACTCAAAGAAGAGTCCAAATCAAACTCCAAATTGTTGATAATCCGAATCCGAGAGTAACTCCTTTTTCGGCCATATTTTGAATCTTCCAGCCATATTTTCCGGCATGCAACACTCTAGTTAACGTGTTTTAATCATATCTTGGGTGTTTCTTCAATTTGGGATATTAAAAAACAAGTTTTAATCGCATAAATCTCGGTTGCCAACTAATCCTACGTAAAGCTTTTCTTCCCGCCATTTTCCTAAATTTGAATTTGAATGAAGGGTGCCCCAAATCCAACTGGTGGACGCCTTTATCAATTTTGTTGGGTGCCTTTAGTAATTTTCCCGGGTGCCTTTAACAACGTTTTGAACCGATTTTTTCACAAAAATTTATTTCTCAAAAATACCTACAAAGACATAAAAACCCATAAATAGTACAAAATCGAACACTATCAAAATAGATAATCGAGCATAATTTAGACACAAAAATGTGTCTATCAAATACCCCCAAACTTACTATTTGCTAGTCCTCGAACAAATATAATAAAATAAAATCCTAACTCACTTTCGCAGGAATCGCGACTATATTTAGCATATGTAATAAGCCTTTATACCCCTAGGTGTCCCTAGTGGATGAGTTTTGTCTCGTGAGGGTTTACAAGAGGTATACCCACAAAACCTATACTCCAAACCCTAACTACCTGTGAACGATTGAGGGTAAACACTAAACAAGCTATTTAGTTGGCATACTAAATTCTTCGGCTATGGGAATCATTAACCTATATGATTCCAATTGTTGTACACGATTTTTTACTCAAGCATACTAAAATTCATATATAAGAAAACAAAGCTCTACTCAGATAGTCGTTCAACCACGATACTCAGAATCTATCAAAGTTCAATCACATGAAAATATTTAGAAAATGGATGTAGACAAAATGAAGTTTTCGCATGTTGACTAAGGTGAACGGTGTTTCCCATATATGTCTGAAGGTTAGTACCAGGATGAATCCTAATGGATTGAGATACATGGTCTTAATCATTATACATCGATTCAACTGGTATATACAAGGGTCCCAGCGATCGATTTATTGAAAAAAAAACAATTATAAATGTATTGACAACATGATTGGATCAAATTGAATCCAAGCGCATGGTCCTTATTAGCATCATACATGATAGTTCCCATGGATCTTGCGTTCCACGCTTGCTTAGGCGACAGAGACAGGGAGAACACACACATATTGCTATCAAAGTGTCAATACTCGATTTTTTTAATTTTTTAATTTTTATTTATTTTTTCAAAATAAAAATAGGGCTTGATCTCAAACTCTCTATTTCATCCTGGCAGTGATAACAATTCGATACTGGTGCCCCACCAAATCACTTAGAGAAACACAAGAATTACAAAAATAAAAACAGAAGGTGATATGGTCGAGATAGACTCCGAGATATGGTGACAACTATCATGTTATTTCTAACACCTGAACTCTGTCCTTTTATGAATAGATCATTTAACTGGCACACCAATTCCTATAAAAAAATAGCTAAGTTTCAATCTACCTAGAATTGTTAGTGTCATACTGAATTGTTCACAAGTTTATAGACTTTGGAGTTTTATTATTGCAAAAGTTTCTCCCTTACCCCCAAACTTAAATCTGACATTGTCCTCAATGTTTCTAAAGATGAATGATTAAAAAAAATGAACAAGGAGAAAGTGTTACCATTTCAAAGTTTATATATTACCGTGTCGCATGAGCATGGGTTACCTCCCAAGAAGTGCTAAGTTTAAAGTCTTCAGCCAGACTAAGAAAGAATTAGTCACCTCATAAAATCATATAGCAATAGTAGGAACAACTGTGGGTCATCTGAATCAAATAGTGCTATCACAAATAAGAGGAAACTGCAACAGGCCAAGAAAATGAACAAACCGAGCACACCCTTAATTGATTTTATGTTTAAGACAACTACTTCTAGTTGTGGTTCAGGTTTGGGCTCTATAAAAAGGTCTAGATAAAATATTCCTCGTAGGCAGGATCAAAAGAATCAGGTTGTAGAGTCTGGAATAACTCAACTAAGAACTTATAAGCACATAATAATAACCTGAATAATTGTGGATCCTCAAAGTCAATCATATTTGACTCACACAATTGACTACTATGAAGGTGTTCATTCTTAAGCAAATGTGTTGATTCTAATTCTCTAAAGTAATTAGGCTTAGTCTCAAAACTTAATAACTGACACATTTGAAATTCTAACATTCCCACATATGGAAGAAAATATTTTGGTGGGAAAACAAAGTCAATCTTGGTATTATCACCTAGGTAAACCACATCGACCAGATGATGGGTTTCTAATAACTGAGCTTCTTTCTGGACATCAACAGGCTCACGGAATCTAGTTTGAAGATGATATTTTAATATGGTAGAGGTGCAAATGTCAAGTACCAAGTTATGGACTTTAAGTAGGGATACTGGACAATCACAAGAATCATCGGTACCCCCAAACTTAGGGTGGACATTACTCTCATATGGACTAAAACCTATTGGTTGGATTCTAGAGTCCTTAAGGTCAGAACTACACTCAGCTTCCTCTATAGAAGGAAATAAGGTGGACTTATAAAATGGTAGAAGTTTAGAATCAGCTTCCATATATTATAAGTGTCCATCAAAGGTGTAGTATCTAACAAAGTATTCACCTCATTAATAACACTAACATCATCAACGTCAAATCTAAAGTGGGCTAGGCATTTCTCTAATGGATCTTCTAAAAAAGTGTTTAATAATGATTCCTGAACTAATGTTCCTATCATGTTTACCTCTTAAATTCTCGTGTCATCTAGTTCAGGTGGTTGGTACTAATATTGAAAATATTCAGCTCAATAGTCATATTACCAAAAGATAAGCTCATAATACCATTTCGACAGTTAATGATCACATTAGATGTAGCTAAAAGTTGACCTAATATCACAGGTATCTGATTCTCTGGGTCAGGGACAGGTTGGGTATCAAGGACAACAAAATATATTGGATAAATAAACTTATTGACCTCAATAAAACATCCTCTATGACACCACGAGGAATTTTCACATACCTATCAGCTAATTGCAGTGTTATCTGAGTAGGTTTCAAAGCACCAAGTCCTAGCTAGAGGTACACATGGTACGGAAGTAAGTTCACACTGGCTCCTAAGTCAAGTAATGCTTTCTCAACACGGTAGTTACCTATTGTGCAAGAAATGGTTGGGGAACCTGGGTCTTTGTACTTAGGAGTTGTATTGTTCTGGATAATTGAACTCACATGACTAGCTAAAAAGGCTTTTTTTGGTACACTAAGCTTTCGCTTTCGTATACATATATCCTTAAGGAACTTGGCATAATTAGGAATTTTCCTAATTGCATCTAATAATGGAAGGTTTATCGTAACTTGCTTAAAACCTTCAATATGTCGTTAATGTTCGATTCCTTCTTTGTTGGTGCTAACAGTTGCAGGAAGGGGGCTCTGGGCATAAAATCTGGTTTATGAGGAACTACACCGGACTCTTTAGAGACTTCATCAGTCTCAACAGCTACTGGATCAGAAGGGTGAACTACAGTATGTTCACTATCAGGTATGGCTACCTTGTTGTCTACCACTTTACCGTTCCTAAAGGTCTAATTGCGTTCACATGATTTGATGATTTCTCACCAGAAGATACTTCATGAATTCCTCTAGGATTGGTTTGGGTATGACTAGGAAACCTACCTTTTTCTCTTTCTCTCAAAAACTCAGCGATTTGACCAACCTGGGTTCGTAAATCATTAATATCCTGAGAGTTAGCCTGGATCATCTTTTTATTGTCTTCTAAATCTTGTTTAACTGATTGCTGAAACTCTATAAAGTGATGAGTCAATGAGGCGACAGACTCTGCTAAACTCATGATCGTCTTATTTATCGGATTCTGAACTTGTGCCGATCACAAAATATTCTTAGTATAACCAAAATATGGGGGAACCTTAGAATTACTAGACTGACCTTGAATCTGGCCCTTAGACAAAGAAAGGTTAGGATGGTTTCTCCAACCAGGGTTATAGGTTTCTGAATAAGGGTCAAACTTCTGATGATTATCGAACCTAATGTTATTATAAATAGCATGGGCTTGCTCTTCAACATTTTTTCCTTCCCAAAATGATTTTGGCTCAATTCCACAACTAGATTGACTCAGTTCTAAAGCTTCTAACCTTTTCGATATAACTGCTATTTTATCATCTGATTCAAAAGATCCTTCTACCCTATTGACATTTCCTCTACTTAGAAGAATTTTTTTCTGGGGATCCCTACTGTTTTCCCAATGCTGGTTTTTTTCGGCGATTTCATTCAAAAATGTCATCGCACCATCGATAGTTTGATTTTCAAACCCACCTGTGGATAAAGACTCAACCATGGTTGTTGTCGAATAATCTAAACCCTCGTAGAGGATCTGAACTAGCCTTATTTTTTCTAAACCATGATGAGGACATTGTGATAATAAGTCATCGAACCTTTCCAAATACCTATATAAAGATTCTCCCTCTTGTTGAGAAAATGTGCAAATCTGTTGCCTAATAGATGATGTTTTGTGCCTAGGGAAAAACTTCTGGAAAAATGCAGATGTAAGTTGTTCATATGTTTCAATTGACTCGGAAGTTAAACTATTTAGCCAAGATTTGGCTTTGTCTCTTAGTGAAAAAGGAAACAGTTTAGGTTTCAATGATTCATCATCTAGGTCCTTAATTTTGATGGTACTACATATTTCCTCAAAATCCCTAACATGGAAGATTGGGAGCATCTTCATTTTCATTTTCTTTCCCTAAGAAGATTGGGAGCATCTGTATGGTCCCAGGTTTCAACTCATAGTTTGCTTCAGTTTTAGCTAACTTGATACATGATGGACGAGAAGTCCTAGTCGGGTTCAACAAAGATTTTAAAGTTGTCATTGTTGGCGCTATCAAAGGACTAGAAGTAAATTCGTCACTAATAAAAAGACCTAGAGTGTCTCTTTTCCAAGCTCGCTCAGTGATGACTTCGAGCGGTCTTGGCATACACTAAAAAAAACTAAAAAAATAAATCCTAATTGGAAGGGAATTCTAAACAGTCACAAGCAAGGCTGACTCAACCAAATCAAACCTATTGAATCTAGCAAACAAAAAGCATGATGGCTCCACTTAGATTGTTTCTAGACCATCTTCTATTCTTTCTAAAGGCAACTAGTTACAGTTTTAGCACCTCTTAGAACGATCCGAATTAGATAGTCGAAGAGAAACAGGATAAGCTCTAAGGAGCTTTGATAACCTTGTCTTTTTGGCAACTTTTCCCTGGGTTACAAGGCGGCTCTAATCAACTTAAAATAATCTTCCTGAATTTTGAATTAGGCTAACAAAGTAACCAATACAGTCCTTTTGAACGAGTTTCATATAAGCTCGTTACCCTATCATTCTCTTTCTAGTCAAAATTTTAAGGTTTAGGTTCGCGTTTGGTAACGTGTTCCTAAAGCGGGCAAGAAGGAAACGGTGATGAAATCCGAGTCCTTATCTTGTATGGCCAGTTCTTTCCCTTTACTAGAAAAGTAAATTTGTATTCAGGTCCTCAGCATATATGCATACGAAGGAATACAGTAAACCCACTTGCAGGGGATTCGTGGGTTGATAGAGTCTTACCTCCCGTACCAGACGGGGGATGAATCGGTTATAGTCGACTCGGGCCACCAACTCTAGTGAGAATCCGAGGGGTCGAGACAATATCGTAATTGTCGTCCTTCCATGTTGCAGTTTATATTTAAATTACCCTTCTGTAGGGTTTAAAAATAATAATAATGTCCAAAGTCCCAAAATAAAGTCCAAAAAGTGTCCAAAAATAAAAGAAAAATTACAGAAATAAAAAAAAATCTTAATACAATTTTCTAAACAAATAAAATCTAAAAAAAATAAAATTCTTCGTCTTCTTTTCCGTTCGTTAAGCTTTAACTTTAACTCCAAGTCTTTAATCACCAAAGTATTTGGTTCAATTTCCTTTTAATCCAAAATGCAAAACCTATAGCAAAAAGAAAAATACCCAAAGAAACGTAAAATAGAACAAAGTAAAAATAATACTAAAAACAAAAACCTAAAAATAAAAATAAATCTAAAACTCTAAACCTAAAGACAAGTCCGCGTCGGCGGCGCCAAAAATTGATGTAGTTTTTAAATAGTAGTAAAACTTCGATACTCAGACTTGTAAAGATTCGATTTTTAAACCTAATTTTTAATAACTAAAAATAAAACAAATAAAGTAAAATTGGTTTCAAATTATAGGAATGACTGATACTAAGGATTCCACCATTAGCCAATTTTTCAAGTGATAAAAATCTTGCAGCACGTATATTCAGTTTATCCAAAATATTGCCAAAGTTTGGTTTTCAAAATAATAGTTGTAAATCGAAAACATGAGACATCAAAAGCTATAAGGCCAACATGACTCATCAAAAGAAAACACAAATAATTGATAAAACCCATTTTTTCCAATTTTAATTCAGAGCAAATAATAGTAAAAGAATTGCAAAAAATAAATAAAATAAGAATTACCACTTTATTATTGGGAAAATAGCTTCCTCCATCGCCCCAGTGATGGTGATTAGCTCATCATGTTGGAAACACTCTCAAAATAGTTTTTCATAGCTCAAAAAATGTTTACAATGATGATACAAAAGTAACACAGAAGATTTTATACGCGTATAAGCGTCACAGAGAATGTTTCCTGTGTTGCTGAAGAGAAAAGTAAAGAGAAACAATAAAGTACGGTTCCTGATAGCTTCAGAATTTTAAAGGAATATGCAACAGAAAGTGCGACTGTTCTCTGGAGCCTTATGTTCTTAATGTGTTCTTCACCAGCAGATTTTTTTAATCTTCCAGCCATATTTTCCGGCATGCAACACCCTAGTTAACGTGTTTTGATCATATCTTGGGTGTTTCTTCAATTTGGGATATCAAAAAACAATTTTTAATCCCATAAATCTCGGTTGCCAACTAATCCAGGAGTTTTCTTTACGTAAAGCTTTTCTTCCCGCCATTTTCATAAATTTGAATTTGAATGAAGGGTGCCCCCAATCAACCTGGTGGTTGCCTTTATTAATTTTATCGGGTGCCTTTAGTAATTTTTCCGGGTGCCTTTAACAACTTTTTGAGACGATTTTTCCATAAATATTTATTTCTCAAAAATACCTACAAAGACATAAAAACCCATAAATAGTATAAAATCGAACACTATCAAAGTAGATAATCGAGTAAAATTTAGACACAAAAATGTGTATATCATTTCTCTAGAGGATTCCCTCAAGAAGTTGACTGAGAATACAAATAGTTTCGTATTAAGTGTGAATAAAAGTCTTGCAAAGAATAATATTGCTCAAAATGATCATAATTGTCAATATAGTGCTACCCTTAATAATTATTCACCTAATCAAGAGGACGAGGATAGAATTGGTGACACTACTTATTTAGGCATGTTCAAACATCTTCATATTATTATGATGATGATGATAGTATTGATGAAGAACTTGAAATATATAGGAAGAGTGATCAGGAAATTGTCACTCCAATTGTGCTTCATGATGATAGTGTTATTTTTGGTTCAAATTCAAATATTTTTAATGATTCACCTATTCAAAAGGAAGAGGATTTGACTAGAGATACATTGTTTTAGACGATGTAATGTTTTCTTGTTTTGGAGCCGATAATGGTTTAGAGGAACTTGTTTTTCCTGAGACTAGTGATTTAGAGTCTAACGATTAGAAGACAATAGTCTCTGACGAAGATATTGACTCATGGAGAATCTTAATGTGATAGAGGATGATTTGATTCAGGTTGATAGAATAGTTTCCCCAGTGAATTTTGTTGTCCTAGACAGCCAACCTTTTCAGGTCCCAGAGGCTCAAATACAAGTGATCTTAGGTCGTCCCTTTTTAGCTACATATAATGTCGTCATCAATTATGGAAATGGAATAATTAATTTTTCTTTTGGTAACATGACTATTGACTGAATCTATTTAGTATGAGTAGACAAGCTTCTTGTGATATCTATGATTTAGAAGAAGTGAACATAACTAGCACTTCAATTCAGAAATATTTACCAAACACTTTGTTAGAAGATCCATTAGAGAAATGCCTAGCCCACTTTGGGTTTGATGTTGACGATGATAGTGTTACTAATGAGGTGAATAATTTGTTAGATTTTGCACCTTTGATGGACACTTATAATATATGGAAAGCTAAGTTTGATCTTCGAATAGTTTATAAGTCTCTTCTATAGAGGAATCAGAGTGTAGTTCTGACCTTAAGGACCCTAGAATTCAACCAATAGTTTTTAGTCAATCTGAGAGTTATGTCCACCCTAAGTTTGGGGATACCGATGATTCTTTTGATTGTCAAGTATCCATGCTTAAAGTTCCTAACTTGGGACTTGACATATACACCTCTACTATTTTACAAGATCATCTTCAAATTATATTTCCTGAGCCTGGTGATGTCCTAAAAGAAGTTCAGTTGTTAGAAACCCATCCTCTGGTTGATGTGGTTTACCTAGGAAATAATACTAAGATTGACTTTTTTTCCCCACCAAAATATTTTTCTTCCATATGTAGGAACGTATGAATTTCAAATGTGTCAGTTATTAAGTTTTGAGACTAAGCCTAATTACTTTAGGAAATCAGAATTGACACATTTTCTTAAGAATGACTACCATCTTCATTGTAGTAAACTGTGTGGGTCAAATATGATTGACTTTGAGGATCCACGATTATTCAGGTTATTATTATGTTCTTCTAAGTTCTTGGTTGAGTTTTTTTAGACTCTACAACCTGATTCTTTTGATCCTGCCTATGAGGAAATCCAACCCATGAAAATATTTTATTTAGACACTTTTATAGAGCCTGAACTTGAATCACAACTATATATAGTTGTCTTAAACAAGACACTAGATAGGGATAAGGTTGTACTTTCTTTGTTAACTTTCTGGGCCAGTTGCAGTTTTCTTTTATTTGTGATAGCATTATTTGATTCAGATGACCCAAAGTTGTTCCGGCTATTGCTATATGATTTTATGAGGTGACTAAATCTTTAAACTTAACACTTCTTGGGAGGTAACCCATGCTCATGCGACACGGTTATATCTTTCCTTAACTCCTTTCCTTCGATTGGGTACGGTTTCTCCTTGTTCGTGTATTTAATCATTCATCTTTAAAACATTGGGGACAACGTTAAATTTAAGTTAGGGGGTAAGGGAGAAACTTTTAAGGAAATAATAGAATTACAAAATTTAGAAACTTGTGAACAATTCAGGATGACACTAACCATTCTAGGTAGATGGAAACTTAGTTCTTTTTCTACAGGAATCGATGTGCCCAGCTAAATGGTCTATTCATAAAATGATTCCTAGCTCAGGTGTTAGAAATAACTTGATAGTCGTCACCATATCTCGGAGTCTATCTCGACCATATCACCTCTTAGTTTTATTTTTACAATTCTTTGTGTTTCTCTAAGTGATTTGGTGGGGTACCAATATCGAATTTTTATCGCCGGCAGGATGGAGTAGAGTGTTTCAGATTATTTTGACTATGATTTAAAAAAAACCGAACATTGACACTTTGATAGAAATATGTGTGTGATCTCCCTGTCTCCGTCGCCTAAGCAGGCGTGGAATGCAGGATCCATGAGAACTATCATGTTAGATGCTGATAAGGAGCATGCGCCTTGATTCATTTGATCCAATCATGTCAGTATATTTAATAAAATAATAAATAATTGTTTTATTTTCCATAAATTGATCGTTGGGACCCTTGTATATACCATCTGAGTCGATATTAGTATAAGGAGTAAGACCAGTGGGAGCGTATCTCAATACATTAGGATTCATCCTAAAACTGACCTTCAGACAGATATGGGAAACACCGTTCACCTTAGTCAACATGTGCAAACTTCATCATCTTCATATCCATCTTCTAAATTTTTTCATGTGATTGAACTTTGATAGATTCTGAGTATCGTGGTTGAACGACTATCTAAGTAGAGATTTGATATGAATTTTAGTATGATGAGTGCAAACTCGTGTACAACAATTGGACTCATATAGGGTAATGATTCCCATAGACGAAGAATTTAGTATGCCAACTAAATAGCTTGTTTAGTGTTTACCCTCAATCGTTCACATATAGCTAGGGTTTGGAGTATAGGTTTTGTGGGTATACCTCTTGTAAACCCTCACGAGACTAAAACTCGTCTGATAGGGACACCTATGGGTTTAAAGGCTTGTTGCACATGCTAAGTGCAATCGTGATGCCTACGAAAGTGAGTTAGGATTGTTATTTTCTTTTTAGATTAGATTTGCTTGAGGACTAGCAAATAATACATTTGGGGGTATTTGATAGACACAATTTTGTGTCTAAATTGTTCTCAAATATCTATATTGTTAATGCTCGATTAGTACTTATTGTCTCATTTTATGTGTTTGTAGGTATTTTTAGGAAATAAACATTTGTGAAAAAATCGGCTCAAAAAGTGATAAAAGCACCCGAGAAAAATTACTAAAGGCACCCAGGAGTTCTGATAAAGGAATCCCATTGTTGGATAGGGGCACCCCTTCCCCTTCGTTTGAAAATAAAAAAGGCGAGAAATGTTTTCTTTACGTGGAGAGTTCCTGATTTGGGTTGAAATTGATTTTATGAGATTTAAAGAGTTGTTGGACATCACAACATGAAAACAAGACTAAAATACATAATTTACAAGAGTTTAAAGCCGGGAAAATGGGTGGAAATCCGTGTTACAGTCGAAAAAGGGAATTCTTCCCTGATTTGAATTTACATGAATCTGACTTTGTTTTGGATTGTGTTTTGGGTCCTTATCGAGTTAGGAGAAGTTGTTAAGGTTTACTAAACCTATAAATAGTAAAGAGGAGGAAGAAAAATCAGGTAGGGAGGCTCGGGAAGAAAATAGGAGAAAAAAAAAAGTGTTTTTGCTGCTAGTGAAGAACAAGGATACGGCGACGATTCTTCAACTGAACAACAGCGGATATCTTCGTCTTTGCAATATTTATCTTCAGCTACAACGGTTTCTTCAACCCATCTACAATGGATATCTTAGCATTTGGAACGTTTATCTTCAATGTAAACACTTTCTCTTCCGTAACAATGAAAACAGTGGTCTGCAACGCCATTACACTGTTGCGAACCATATGTGTTATTATTTTTTCTTTTTCTTACACACTTTTGAGCCATGAATAATTGTTTTGAGAGTGTGTACATCATGAGGAGCTAAACCCAACCACTATTACAATGGAAGAAGCCATATTTCATGAATGAATGGTAACTATTTTTGATTCTTAATGACTTTTGCGTTGATTTTTAATTGATTTATGATTTTTCTTAATTAGTTGTGATTTTTTTTATGGTGTATGCTGGGACTTAAGAGCTTTTGATGCACTATGCTTGTGATTATATTTAATGTTTTAGAAATCTACTTTTGGCAAAGAAACAGAGTCAATAAAAGAGCTATAATTGTTAAAGAATCATTGTAGAAATCAATCAGAAGTGATTTTGGTGGAATCCTGAGTTCCAGTTCTTCCTAATATTGTTAAAATCTTTTACTTATTTTATAGTTTAAATCAAAATTAGATCTAAAATGAATCTTCACAAGTCTCAGCGAACGAACACATTTTTACCACTTTTCTAAAACGATCACTTATGTCAACCGATTTTGCACTTAGGTAGCTCTTACTCAGTTTGCTTTCATATCACTGAGTCATCCTCGTATGTTATCAAACTAGAGAATAGACAACGACAACCACGCTCTAGCCTATCATTACGAATGGACGACTACTCCATCCCAATACTTCAACAAATGGGTAGAAAACACCCTTATCTCTCATGAACCACCAAAATTCTCAAAAATGTTTTCTCTTATATATGTTCCAATAGATATTAAGGAAAAAGTTAAGCCATATGAACTAGGGTTTTACAAAGCCAAAACAATCAAGTCGAATGTTTTTCGATTAGGGGACCTAGTTCTCAAAGCATCAAGACGTCGTTGTCCCTCTAAATGGGAGGGACCCTACAGAGTCTCGCGTTCTACCTGTGGCGGCTACTATGGATTGATTACCACAGAAAGTGAGCCTGTCACGACAGTTATTCACGGAAAATGGCTCAAGGATTTTAACTGAACATTGTATTATGATCCTTATTTCCTTGTTTTCCTTCATGTAGTGTTTACAATTCCTCCAAAATTCCTACGAGTATCACTATTGGCATCCTTAGGATTTCAATTTCATTAATCAAATAAAATTATTATTTCGTCTTTAAAGAAAATCTTTATGAATTACCTATCCGAACCAACTCACATGAATATATTTGGAAATGCATAAAGGTTTGAATCCAAACAAACCTTTGAAAAAAAAATCAAGCCCCTCAGAAACATACTTTCACCCCTCATGTCTCGAACCCATCCTTGAATTATTTTCGAGGCTTTCATAAATTCTCAACAAGATAGAAATCTACATATGTGTTGAAGTCTTATCAGGAGAAAAGAATTCGCGTCTGTGCCAAGGGCGCCCGAATCACCAACCCTCAGATTATCTACAGAGAAGCGGCTAAGATTTCTCCATATAACTCAACGTAGGCGGATGAAACGACAAGTTCCCTGATAGACACATTTTTGTGTCTAATTTGTTCCTAATTCTCTATATTATTAGTGCTTGATTTTATACTTATTGTGTGATTTTATATGTTTGTAGGTATTTTTGAGAAATAAACATTTGTGAAAAACTTGGCTCAACAAGTGAAAAAGGCACCCAGAAATTACTAAAGGCACCCAAGCTGGTTGATAAAGGCACCCCATTTCTGGATAGGGGTACCTCCCCTTTACTTTGTTCAAAATCCAAAAAATTGGCGGGAAACTTTTCTTACTTCGTGATAATGTTTCTGATTTATTAGTTTCCTATTTTATGGGATTAAAACGAGTCTTAAAGATAACAACACAAAGAAAAAATCAAAACACGTCATAAGGAGTATTTGATGTCGTGAAACAAGATGGAGATTCTCTTTTGCTGTCGGAAAAAGGTTGAATATCATATTAACATAAACACAATTTTGAGTTGGTTTTGGATTAGGTTTTGAGTCCTTATCGATTATGGAAAGTGTATTAGGTTTTCCGGGACCTATATAAGCTAAAGAGATCGATAACAGAGGGGGGGGGGGGGGGGGAAGGGGTGATCGGGAAAATTCAGGGAGAAAACCCCTAAAGCTTCAATAAAAAAAACCAGAGATTCCCTCGAGATTTGAGGACTCTGTTATATACAAAAAGGTTGTATCAAGTCCAGAAAAGATTGAGGAGGGTTGGGTCGAGCTCCGGAAGCAGAAGGAGAACCAAATCATCACATGAAAACATGTTTCTTCAACCGTGTTGCAATGTTCATTTTAAGCTTTGCAACATTTATCTTTAACTGTAACGGTTTCTTCAACCCATCTGCGACACATATCTTAGCATCTGCAACGTTAATTTTTAGCTGAAAACATTGTGGTTTGCAATGTCGTTACACCGTTGCGAACCATCAGTGTTATTATTTTTTATTTTTTTACACACTTTTGATCCATGAATAGTTGTTTTAAGAGTGTGTACATCATGAGAAGCTAAACCCAACCACTGGGACAATGGAGGAAGCCATATTTCATGAATAAATGATAACTATTTTTGATTCTTAATGACTTTTGCATTGATTTTTATTGATTTATGATATTTCTTAATTAGTTGTAATTTTGTTTGATGGTGTATGCTGGGACTTAAGAGCTTTTGATGCGCCATGCTTGTGATTTACAGTTAATGTTTTAGAAATCTACTTTTGGCAAAGAAACAGAGTCAATAAAAGAGTTATAATTGTTAAAGAATCATTGTAGAAATCATTCAGAAGTGATTTTGGTGGAATCCTGAGTTCCAGTTCTTCCCAATATTGTAGAATCTTTTATTTATTTTCTAGTTTAATTCAGAATTACGTCTAAAACGAGTCTTCACAAGTCTCAGCGAACGAACACATTTTTACCACTTTTCTGAAACGACCATTCCCCTGGCATACGAATACTCGGGGGGAGTCCTGCTGGAGCCAAAGTGAACATTAGCACTTGTACCAGGATACTTACTGTGAGTACAACCTTCAACAAGTAGGAAATCAAACTTACTTCCATGTTCTTGAGTATAAGGAGGACATATGTACATCAGGATCAACGGTAATTCCTGTTTCCCCCCTGACAAGTTCAATCTTTTGATTTTGATTATTCTCTCCTAGAAGTAGATATGATATGAGCAAATCGAGTCATAATATTTCGAACATAAAATTACCGAGCATGAACCATAGAACTTGTCATACATACTCATAAACATCATATACAATCATTACAAAGTATTATTCTATATATTATATGAGTCGGAACAATCACAAGACGCTTTACAAAAAACATCCCGGAAGCAATTTTTACTGCCTCTTGGAAACTCTGAAGCTGACAACGATTTCTGATGAATTTGGGCATGGTTCTTCTATCAAAGGTTTTGTATTTAAGTCTACTATAACTTGTTTAAATGGTGTATCAATTGGACAAGTGAGCTAAGAGTTATGGAAAAAACGGCTAGCGGAGTCAAATATGAAAACTGTCAGGATTTTTCCTGGACACTTCCTGAGTTCTACTGTTCATTCGTTTTTACTCCCCAAACAAGCTCAAAACTTGTATTTATCATTGTCAGGTTGTATTAAATTGTTTTCTAATAAGTATATAGGGGTCAATCATCTAAAACGGAGTTCGTATGAAGATTTTATGGCGTTTTTCCCAAGCACTATACTTCTGAAAATTTTATGACGAAAATTGATGAAACTTTATAATAAGGATTGTTTATTCATTAATTTCAAGAAGGGAAGACAATAATGCTAACTTACGAGAAGTACTAAAATAGTAATTTGGTTACATCATAACGGCTATATATAAAATGCTTAATTCAAAGAAGATATCTATGAGAAGAGGAAAGGAAGGCTAAAATTAAAACTTAGTCAGAAGACTCAGAATCTGGGTCAGAGTCGTGCTCATAGTCACCTTCTTCATCATAATCATGTTCTTCCCGATCTTCCTTCTTCGTCAGAACCAACTTCAAGTTCTTGTACTTCGAAGTCATCTTTTGGAATCCCGTCAGGGTCCTCCTCTGAATCCTCATCGGTCTCCTCCTCAGGGTCGGAAGGACCCGCCTGCATGTTGAACCAAGCATCAGCATGCTTAGCTTTATGGTCGACCTCGGTTTCAGACAAAGATTCGCACTCAGACTCATATGCCATGTGAGCTTCACGGTCCTCCTCAGAAGGATACTCATCCGCATCAGAATCAGGAGCCGCATATTAGGGACGAACACCTCGCTCCATTTGTTCAGTTTTCTATCTTCTCACAACTGCTTGAAAATGTTGCCTCTCCATAAAAGATGTGAATTTCTCATCATCAACTCTTTTCTTCTCCAATGCCTCTATGCATTTTTCTTTTTCTTCAACATTAATTGCAACACAGAGATCCAGAGCATATTGACGAGTTCCCTTCAAACGATCGAGAGGCATACTTCGAACAAGTTTTGTGGCTTTGTTCAAAGAACGGCTGATTTTGGACTGTACTTCTTGAGGAGAAGCCACCTTCATCCTTTTGCCTCTACAACCTAGTTTTTGTCTTGATGGATCAGAGCTATGGTTTTGATCAAGAATTGCCATGATCTACATAAAACACAAAATAACGAGAAAAGAAATACTTCAGCAAGAAATAAAAAAGATTTATCGGAGGATCTAGTCCATTAATCAACAAAATAAACTTACTGGTATTCTTGTTGCTGTTGACAAAAAGAAAATTACTTTGCTCCATAAGAACAATGATGAATCTAGGGTTTTGATGGAATAATATTATCAGTATTTTCAATATATATATATATATAAACATGTGACAAATATTTGGAAACCCTAGTTCTGTTGGATAATAAGATTACTATCAAAAAAAATACCTAGATTGTCTAAGTTAGTGATTCAAAAAAAAGGGGGAAGAGAAAAGAAGGACGTGCTTACCTTATTCGTAGTCGGTGACACCCTATTACTTGTTACTACCAACACTTTTCCTTGTTAAAAGAAAGTAACGTAAAGAAAAGTGGCGTAAAGTGGTTTTCTCTTTTGGCCGCGTCAATTTTTTGGTCTTTCCCACCCGTGGAAGTCAATATGCTAAGCAGGGACAACGGCGCTTACTATCCACAGCCAAATTTCACACTAAGGGGTGTACATCTCAATATCCCATAAGCTAAGTATATCTTCCTCAACTCTTAAAAATTTAAATTATGCATATATAATTATTGAAAGCATATTGTCACCATCTAGAGCTTACTGTGCAACATTAATATTCCTCACTAACAGGGGACTTAATGTAGATGGTGAGTTTTTGACAAGGGTTAAAGTTGTAAAATTTCCTATGCTAAGCAACATGAATATATATGTGTGCATATTTATGTGCATATGCTTAATTTAGAATAATGTGCCTTTTCTTATATTCCACAAGCGAATTAAGAGCGCAGGTTCTTTCTAAACATTCTAAATTGGCCTTGTAGCCTCATCAATACTCATAATATTCATGCCATATCGAACTATTCTCAAGTCGCATAAATTCCACAGTTGAATTCCTTGAACTTGCCTCGAATACGCATCGATGTTCTAGCAACATCCATTAAACTCGGGAGTAGCAAATGCTTAAACCCTAAAATCATTATAGCTTAACGCTTCATTCGCAATGAATGCTCCTGAAATTGCTCCTCTGAGCACAAATATGTTACTTTAGCACTTTGCTTAAATATAAGCCATAATGCGCCACAACTAAGAAGCGACTTCGTAAAAGGCGCATTAAACCTCTTAGTTAGGCTAAACCTATACTTTTATAATATTAGCTCCAAGTTAGCACCAACTATTTGACTTAGCTACGTACAGGCACCAATTAGCCACAATAGCGGTAAAAGCGCTAACTTTCCTGGCTCTAAACTGTAGCGCCTGAGAAGTGCTAACTAACCAAAAATGGTTTTAACTAGCACATTTTAGCCTAATAAGGCCTCATCCAACACATCACCACCTTGGAACCTCAACTCTAGCAATAAAAGTGCTAACCCTAATTCTAGTGTCAAAGATCTAACTTTCTTGGTTATCTCTAGATTGACACGTCCTCAAGTATCGGACCATATAGGTAATACGTCTTGGCTCGAGTTACGCCCCTAGCTCAGATGCTTCCCTAGTTGGCTCCAGTGCGTCCCATCTTCAAAGGCCGGTGCGTCTCCAAGCTAAAGCGTCCCTTCCAGGCCAAAGCGTCTCCGGCCAATGCGTCTCCAAGGCTTAGCGCGCCCCTAGCACCTCCTTTCCTTGTAATTATCCTTGGGGCCCTTGAATTTTAGTGAGTCTCTAGCCTACAATTCAGCACGTCTCACGGTGGCCTATGCCCCCTAGCTTCTGCGATATGCCCATGCTACGATAGGTCCCTTGCAAGTCTCAACGCCATGGCATTTTCCGTGATGCTCCTCACCTCCTCTGCGTCTCTAGCAATCCTGGAGCATATCCTAGCTTCTTATGTGTCCCTAGAGTCCTCCATGACTTAGCCAATGAGTCTCTATCGCTAGTACACCTCTTGGCCTAATGCACTCATACTTGGCGACTTAGCATAAGTACGTTAATGCCAAAACCTTAGTGCTAACTACACAATTGAAGTGCTAACTTCAAACCTTCTGGATACTAATCTCCTAGCCTTAGTACAATTAATATTTACTAGAAGTTGTGCATATTGGTCTTACTCCTGAGACATTAACATACTAGCCTTTTACATTAAAAGAGTTAGAACTTTCTTATTTTGCGCTAAATAGCTAGTGTTAGCTTTGCTAGCTATTTTCCTCAGAAATACGTCTTTCTTCTCAATATAGGTCCTACATTGAGTCTTATACGAATTCTAATATGTCTCCTTGCTTAAGGAGCCCTCTACAATATTTGGCCTCAAATGCCACTCAAACTTATAATAAGTCGCTTCTTAGCAAATACTTAGCCATCAAATATGCCATGTTACTTTCAAGTAAGTACATGGACACTGAACTCCCCAGAATCGACACTAATCAGTCTGACTATCAATCCATTAAGTCACACAACTTGTCTCACTGGCTTAGCATGTCATTTGACTTGACTTGACTAAATCAAAACCATAGTGGTTTATGACTCCACTATTTCCATGAGATATCAAATACAACATGAGGGGATTCTCATTTGGGTATTTTTCTGGCGGTCTACGACATCGTGGGTGGTGACACTACCTCAACGAACAAGAAGGGAACAAGAAGTAGGAGGTTCAGAGCATTTGAGAGGATGAGGAGCAGTGGTCAGACAGGTCTTCGTTACTTTCCGAGCACCACCCTACTACAATCTCCATAATCATTACTTTCAGACAGGTCTTCGTTACTTTCAGTGTGTCTCCTTTGAACTATAAATAGATGATTCTCATTTATTCGAAACAAGACAGACAAGATACTCAGTCTGGAGAAACAAAACTTACATAATTAGTGATTCCTTTCAGAGAATCCATTTTCTTCTTCATGCTTTAGCACACTAGTATTTTCTCAACCCTCTTTCCTTCCCTCCCCTAATACCTACCCAAATCCTTTCCATTTTTGTAGTCAAAGCAGGACGTGAATGTCAATTTCTTGGTTTAGGATCGTCCTGTTCGAGCTTGATCTCTCGAACCTACCTGAAAGTACCATTTTGTAGTACATTTGTTTTCACCCTAAAAGAATGAGATAACATTACCGCCTCTGGTGGTAGATCTCAAAAAGGTGAACAAAAACAACGCTAGATATTGTCATTATCATCGAAGGGTGGATCATCCAACACAAGAGTGTTTCTCCCTCCAAAGCATTTTTAATCAGAAGAGGAACTCAAGATAAATCGATATGGAAAGTCAGACAGTCAATAAAAACCCTCTTTCGCAACACCAAGTCATATGATAACACATGACTCTTCAACTGACTTCCGGAGGCCTTGAGAAGCAACATAGGAAGAAGTGTGCAAAGAGGAATAAGAAACCATGGCCTTTGACAACCCTAAAAGCGTCATCCACAAATTCGCCAAAAAAATCCTAGCCATCAATTCTTCGATTCACTAGGTTTCATCGAGAACCAAACTCGAGAGGCGGCAAAGGTTATAGATGCAATAGCGGTTGGTAATCCTTATAACCCCGTTCCAAAGGGAGCAATCACCTTCATAGATGAGGATATCTGCAACGCAGGAAAGCACCTCTGACCACTTTATCTCATGACGATTATTAATAAACAACAGTTAAAGAGGGCATTCATCGATGGGGGAGCATCCCTCAACCTAATATATCTTCACACACTCAAAATCCTAGGCGTACAACGATCGGCTATCCGGATGCATGCCACCACGGTAAAAGGGTTCGGGGGAAATACTCAAATCGCTATAGGTGTTGTTAGCCTGGTAATGAGGATTGGGACGATAAGGTCAATCATACGTTTCTTTGTATTGGAAGACGACACAACCTTTCATGTGTTACTAGGACGAGGATGGCTACTCAACTACAAAGTTGTTTCCTCGACTTATCACCAATGCGTAAAGACGAACATAAGGGAAAACAATATCGCATCGCTGCAACCAGCAATCCCTTCAGACCAGAAGAGGCATACATGGAAGACGCAGTGTTATATGATGTAGCAACAGAGTTGGAAGAAACACCAGTACTTTCTCTAATCCCACTCCCCAAGTGGGAAGATGAATCGACCTCCAAAGAAAAATCCACGAAATTAGTATTCAACCCCTCTCGGATGACAGTTGGATTTTCTTCGAAAAAGCAAAAATCACAAGGGAGCTCCCAGTTCCGACGATTCTCCAAGACGGAAGGGGGCATGTCTATCAATTATAGCAGTTATCCGAGGGGACTCCCGATTCAGAGCATGAGTGCGCTTTGACTTCTATCGATACAGAAATGGGGGAATCCCCCTTAATATTGGTTATATAAAATGAAATACTAATCGAACAAACAAATAAGTAGCGTGTCATAGATATAAGCGCAGATGAGATGGAAGAAGTAAACATTTTGACGGAAGGAGACCAAGCTTCATAAAAATTAGTACAAATTTGAACGAGCTGGAGAAGAAAGCAATAATTGAGCTCCTGATCGAACATAAAGACGTGTTTGCATTTAAATATGAGGAAATGTCGCGATTAGAAAACAGTCTAGTGGATCACAACCTGGGCATGTCACCCGAATTCCGACCGGTCAAATAGAGAAGTCGCGATTTCCCATAGGAGACGGCCCTAGCAATAAAAGAAGAAGTGGAACGGCTACTAGAAGAAAAATTCATAAAACCCATATAACACTCCACATGGCTGGATAATTTGGTACCAGTCGTGAAAAAGAAAGGAAAAATCAAGTGTTGTGTGGATTATCGGGAATCTAATTGAGCATTCCCAAAAGATGATTTTCCACTGCCAAGGATAGATGCCTTAGTGGACGCTATAGGAGGACACATGATGTTTTCGTTCATGGACAGCTTTAGCGGGTACAACCAAATTAAAATAGCTACGGGAGACGCATTCAAAACGATGCTCCAAACACCATATCGTAATTTTTATTATGTAGCCATACCGTTCGGACTAAAGAACGCAGAAGCCACTTACCAAAGGGAAATGACATTGATGTTCCACGATCTTCTGTATTAAATCGTCAAAGTGTATGTAGACCACATCGTAATCAAATCAAAGGCAACGGAAGATCGTATATCACATTTGAGGCGAGCGAGTGAACTATGCCGCAAGTTCAAACTAAAGATGAACCCGTTAAAGTGCGTGTTTGGAGTAACCTTAGGCAAATTCCTAGGTTTCATGGTAACATATGAAGAAATACTGGTCGACCCAGAAAAAGTGAAGGCCATAACCACCATGACGCCCCCAAAGAACGTGAAAGAGATACAAGCCTTCATTGGGAGAATATTTTATGTAAGACGTTTCATCCCAGGTCTCGTCGATCTAGCCGTATTTCTCCCGATGTTAAGAAAAAACATTGGCTTTGAATGGGGAGAGACGTAGGTTGACGCTTTTCGCAAATTACAACAGTATTTGGTCAGCTCGCAGGTACTCCGACCACCGGTGAAGGGGGAACCCCTCTACCTTTATACCGTTTTCACAAATTTGTCCACAGGTGTAATTTTAGCTCAAGACAAAGGGAACGAAAATCTGTCGCCATCTATTATGTCAGCCGAGTTCTAAAAGATGTCGAGTTGCATTACCCGAAATTCGAATAAGCACGCCTGGATCTGATATACGCGGCCCAAAATTTGAGATCATATTTTTTGGTACATAAAACCATTATTATCGCAGCATCCAATCCTATTACATACTTGGCACAAAACCAGTCCTAACGGGAAGGACTGCTAGATGCTTCTCCAACTATCAGAATCTGAATTGAGGTACCCAAAACCCCAAGGGGTTCGCGTCCAAGCAATCCTAGAAGCTTTCCCGGGAGACGATGAAGCGATTACCCATGATGAAGTACTAGGACAGGTAGCAGAAGCCGAATGAGATAAACCATGGGTCACGTCCTTTGATAGATCCTCTTACGAAAAGTTTGGAGAAGTGGGCATTGTGCTTGAAACTCAAGCGGGGGAACTCATCTCCTACGCCTTCAAATTAGATTTTCACTGCAACAACTATGTTACAGAGTATGAGGCATTAATATTAGGTCTGAGGATGGCCAGAGAGCTTAACCTCGGAAATTTAAAACCAGGGGTGATTCCAAACTGGTTGCCAGTCAAGTGAACGGGGAGTTCCAAGTGAAATAAGCATACTTAGCGCCATATCTGGCCGAGGCACAGAACTTAATGAGCAGAGTCGGATCAACTGTGATCGAACACACTAGAAGAAATTTGAACCATGGTTACCGCTGGGCTAGCCGAAAATCATAGTGTATCAGAAGCTTGCTCTAAAATTCCTGAAAAATTGGCTTTTTATGATTGCATTGGTAATAATCCAGCCAAAGAGGGATTATTCCAAGCGGTTTCAATGGAGATCGGGGATAGAATAGCCGTTGGGTGGTTAGGACATCTTATCTTTAGAGATAAGGAAGTCCATGAACTTTTTGTACGTCCATGCCTACTTTTTTTGAAATATTTCCAGTAGTTTTGGTAGACGAAGACGGAATTGTTAGAGCCAATGTTCCTTTTAGAAGGGCAGAATAACACGTGGACACACTGGCTACGCTCGCAGCAAAAATTCAATTAAATAACAAGGAAAGCAGAATTGTAACAATAAAACGAAGATACCTACCGAGCACATGAAGAGAAGACAAATCCTTCGAGAATGCAGATGATTGGAGGAAGGTATACCTCGATGACCTGTCCAAGGCCAATGGGGAACGAGTCATTCCAACAAAAGTGACAAAGTAATTCCTAGCAATTTGTGGTGCTCTTTATCATCGAGCACCGGGAGGATCACTGGCACGCTACCTAAGTAAGAAAGATACAGAAGAGACAATGCAAAGAATGCATGAGGAATCCTGTGGACAAACAGGCAGCATTCGATTATACCAACGTATGCAACGATTAGGAGTATATTGGCCAAGCATAGCGGCTCAAGCATCAACCATTCAAGATAATTGTAGCGATTTCCAAGATCCGCCACAACCGACAGAAGCATGCATGGCAGAAGAGGATGACTTGGGGAAGCTATATGTGGATTACATTCAACGTGGGAAGTTACCTAAGTGCAAACAAGTGGTGCTCAAGATACAGAATAAATCAAGTCGATTCTTTATGAACGAAGAAATCTTGTACAGGAGAAGCTACGCAATACGATCATGAGGTGCCTTTCCAAAGAGGAAGCGGTAACAGTAATAACCAGATCCCACGACGTGGAGCACCAAGGAATGCGCAAATTATTTTGCAAATCTACGAGGTGGTTTCTACTGGCCAACCATGGAAAGCGACATGGCGACGCATGTAAGAAAATGTGTGAGTAGCTAAACACATGGACCACTAATTCATGCACCCCACAACACAGCGTCGTCACACCTTAACTATTCCAAAGTTGGGGTTTAGATTTGATCGGACCGATAAATCTGAATTCTTTCAAACGGCACACATACATCATCACAACAGTCGAGTAGTTCAAAGTGGGTCGAAACAATCCCTCTGAAAGACTATGCAGGAGAAACTATCATCGCGTTCATCAAAGAGCACATAATATATAGATTCGGAACTCCAATGATAATTTGGGCCGATAATGCCAAGTCGTTCATTAACAAGGATGTTTACGATTTGCTAGAACGGTACAATTTCTGACTACACACATCCACGTTATACTACCCACAGGGAAACGGTCAGGCAGAAGCTACTAACAAAACTCATCTAAAGATCTTGAGTAGGACTGTCCATGATCACCACATGGAATGGCACTATAAGCTTCCACATATGGGAATACCTAATATCCAAGCAAAGCTCGACAGGGGCGTCACCTTATTCCTTAGTCTATGGGGAGGATGTTATCCTACCATCGGAAATCGTCATTCCTTCAGCAAGGGTGCTATGGCTAGCCATTCCACTCCTGATGAGATCAACTGTTTCGCTCATTTTGACATATTAGAATAAAGAAGGACACTTGCTGAAAGGTTCTTGGACACATATAGAAAACGTGTTGCCAAAAAACTATAAACAGAAGGTCGGGGAAAGGGAATTCAAAGTAGAGGAGTAAGTACTCAAGATCGCGCCACATGTGCAGCGGAACATGAACGCCGGGAAGTTTGAAGCTAACTGGGAAGGTCCCTACATCATTCGAAAAACCACAAAAAGTGGGTATTATCATCTGAAGCGGATGGACGGATCCAAAATAAAACTCCCATCAACGAAAAGTAGCTAAAGAGTTTTCATGCATGAACAATGATATGTAGGCATTACTAAGGATGTTAATTTTAATAAAGTGATATATTTAAATTATTACTATCCTTTGAGAACAAATAAGCATATTAGTCATAAGAGTGACAAAGGAAAAAAAACACCCCTGCCAGACAAAACAAACAAAGAACAACGGTCACAAGAACGACAGAGGGAAAAGCGCCCATGTTCAACCATAATTAAATAATGATGGTCACAAGAGTGCAGAGGGAAAAGCGCCTTTGTTCGATCATAATTAAGTTATGAGGGCCACAAGAGCAGAAGAGGGCAAATCGTCCCTTCCCGGCCTATCCAACACCCCACACCTTATGGTCACAATAGCGGCAGAGGGCAACACACCCCTGCTCGACCAAATAAAAGCACGATACGATAAAATAGTCACAAGGCGACAAATGGCGAAACGCCCATAACCAATTAAGCCAATAACCACATTCCACGGTCACGAGAGCGGCAGAGGGATAAACGCCTCTGCTCAACTTATCCAACACATCACACTCTAAGGTCACAAGGGCGACCCTGCTCTGATAAACAATTCAAAATCGAAGGATACCACAGGAGTAACAGAAGAGGAAGGATACCATCACCCATTTAGGGGCAAAGAAAGTATAAATTATAAAGGGGAATATGTACTACCAATGGGGTCGTAGTGCATTGTATAATAATACAAAAAAATCAGACACAATCATCTGGTCAAAATAGCATAGACAGATATCCGCATATTCTCAAACAAAAGGCATCATACCTAAAAGAGATAGAGGAGGGGGAAGGTGAATTTTAATCTCTCTAAACACCGCAGTTACATGTACAAAGAAATGATAAACATAAAGAAAAAAAAGAAACCAGTCATCCTCAGGGAAATACTTGAAGCGCTGAAAGCAACTTCCACCACTTGCAACGCGTTATATATGTCTAGGCATTGGAAATATGTTGCAACACAACGTTCATGATAATAACGATGTTGTCCAAAAAACAGAGAGGGGAGCAACAAACCCTCGCGTCGTGCCTCTTGCATAAGTCGGTCAGCATCCACAAAACGAGAATGAGAAACACCATGCTCATTATCAAGATGATCAAATACGATGCTCAATGCGTTAGACATCCGCGTAAAATGAGCGACTCTGATAAAAAACGGGGGGGGGGGGGGGGGAAGAAAGGAAAGGATACAAGAAAGGAAACAAGCAAGTGGGAAAGTCTAACAGACTGAAAATTTCTAATTTATAAAATCAAATACAAAAAAAAACATTTAAATAAAAATTGACAACAAACATAAGTTGAACATGTGTCTAAAAAATAGTTACCACAACATTTAATAACCACAAAAAAAGGGAAGGCAACAAAAGAAAACTAAAAGAGAGAGAAAAATTAAAATCCCACTGCATAAAGAATGCAGAATAGTCTGCTTGTACGATGAATATCCTGATCAAGCCTCCAACGCGTCTCAGTAGCTTCCATAAGGGCTTGCTCGGCAATATTAAACTCATTATTCGCAAAGCCATATACACAATAGAAGGCCTCAAAAGCAGCGGCAGCAAGCTCACGAATTGTAAACACATGGTGGACAATATTAGCATGATACCATCGATCGTGCACCTCATCACGAAAAACCTTCCAGGTTTTGCTCCAAAATACGGATTAGGGTTACAGCTGTTGGGGAATCCATTCAAGGAAAATTCATGTATAATGAAATAAGGGAATGCAAGCCTATTTATAAATACCATTAACACACAAAACCATCACAAATACCATAAAAATGCATAACTCCAAATATCCGCCAGAATAACTAACATCACCATTAAGTTCGTCAAAAGCAAAAAAAACCCATCATGAATCAAAATTCAAAACAACATTATAATCATCAAAAGAAAGGAAAGGCAGGACAAAGAGGCGTGTCATAAACAAGAGAAGAACATGTTACAACAAGCGTAGAAATAAGAAGTCAAGCTTCCCCCTCGTAAGCATCCAAGTCCCATTTCTTCTTCTCGAGCTCCTCACGTGCCCGATCAACAGTGGTATTCGCTTGATTAGACGCTTCAGTGGCACCAGAGACAGACGAGAGAAGCTTGTTCAAAAAGTATTTCTTCTTCGTAGCCGCTTGCATCAAAACTTCGATGTCATGTTCCAGTCTAGCGATTTCTGCCAAAATGTTCTTGTGTGGATCATGTTTTCCTTTGATTGTTTTTAATAATTGGTCTAACTACGCGATAGGAAACTGAAGACCGAAGGCTGTGTGAGTTAAAGAATCCCACTTTTTTAGCTTCTCAGCACTAGGAGGAACATCACCTACGCGTGAAAGAACCTCGACGGCCTCGAGCAAATCGTTGTTCATAAAAACCAGAGTCTTCATAATCTTAATAATACTTGTTTGCACTAAGTGGACACTCCACTCCACTATTTGCCTGTAAGTAACAGCTAGATAAGAGGGAACCCAAAAGCCATGGATTATCCTATAAGACTCATTCGCTCCAGCTTCTTCAGCACTCACGACTGTATGAAGCAAAATTTAGGGTCTTCCGGTTCAACTAACAAAGCGGCATCATCCACGAACACGGGTTTATCTAGAACTAACTTATTCTCAATACGCCGTGCACTCTTTAAACCACTTGTAATAACTGAAGCATCCGTTTTGAAAATAAAATTGTTGTCGCATATCTTCATGCTCTAAAAAAAATAAAGGGGAAATAATTTTTGAAAAACTCCTTGCGGCCAGCGGATATCCTTGTATATAACTGGGAGAACGTTCGTGACGTCTGTCTTGATGTTACTGGGGTGTCCCCTTTCACTGATGGCGGGAGAACAACTTTCTCGCCTGGACAAGCCATTGTGAATGCCATTACTCGAAAACGAAACAAATACCTAGACAAATGTGCCATTCACAGATATGGTCTAGGCGTGCTTGCTTTCACTACCCTATGCAAACTTGGAGAGGACACGATAGCTTTTGTAAAGAGGTTGTAGAATTGCATAGCTAGTTTCGATTACAATTATAAAATCGGCAAAAAAAAAATTCAGAGTAGGCATCTCCATTCAAAAGGGGGTAGGTGCTCAACTATGGTCAGCATACTGCAGCCATCAAGGTCATGTCTTCTAATGGAATAGCTCCCAATTCCCTAGCAACCCTCATGGACCTGAGCCAAAAACACCATAATATCCCCCCACCATCTATTCTTTTGGAACCCATCCAGGTTGATGTCTTATATATGGAAAAATGTGTTGTTTTAGGTGCAATAAAAGGCTTCCCTAAAGGGACCTCTTGTGGAAGGGATGGCCTTAGAGCTCAACACCTCCTTGATGCTCTAAGTGGGCCAGCCTCAGCAGTTGAAGAAGAGCTTCTAGTCTCTTTAACATGTATGGTTAACTTGTGGCTAGCTGGGAATTGTCCATCTGTATTGTGGGAATATGTTGCCAGTGCCCCCTTGACACCACTGCTCAAACCAGGGGGAGGGATAAGGCCTATAGATGTTGGAACCATACGAAGGAGGTTGTGGTCGAAACTGGAAGCTGCTACAGTCAGCAAGGAACTGTCTTCTTACCTTGGTGACTACCAATTTGGTGTGGGTGTTCAGTGTGGAGGGGAAGCTATCTTACACTCAGCTAATAGACTCCTGGCGGTGCAAGGCAACTCACAGACTATGAGCATGTTTCTAATTGATTTTCACATTGCCTTCAACTTAGTGGACAAGTCAGTTATGCTCCAAAAGGTCATATGCAAATGCCCAAGTATCTCCAGGTGGGTGGAGTTCTGCTATGCCAAGCCAGCTAAACTTTATTACAATGACCATATCCTCCTGTCTGCACAAGGGGTTCAGCAAGGTGACCCCCTTGGTCCCTTGCTATTTGCATTAACCCTACATCCCCTCATCACCAAAATTGTCTCAGAGTGTACTCTTGATATGCATGCTTGGTACCTTGATGATGGTACAATTGCAGGGGACACATTGGAGTTTGGAAAATCTCTGAAAATCATCCAGAAGGAAGGTAGCAAAAGGGGTTTATTTCTCAACATCAACAAGACTGAACTTTTCTGGACTGCTGCAGACCCTATAAGTCTTGTGGAAGATATATTTCTTGCTGGTACCAGTAGACCTGCTCTGGGTGTGAAGCTTCTTGGGGGGCCTGTTAGCCTGGACTCAAGATTCTGCAGTGATTTAGTTCAAGGCAGACTGGAGAAGACCATCCAGTTAATAGAGACCTTGAAGACTTTACAGGACCCACATAGTGAGCTACTTCTGCTGAGGAACTGTGCTGGTGTCTCCATATTATACTTCACATTAAGGATCACCAACCCTTTGGCCCTTCAGCTTCCATCAACACATTATGACCAGCACCTCAAGCAGTTCCTCAGATACATTGTGACTGGAGATAGGGCAGGATTTGGCCCAGTTCAGCAGCGCTCAGAAATCATGCCTAAGTAAGATGAAGGCTTAGGAGTCTACACAATGGGGGATACCAGTCATTATAGATTCCTAGCCTCTTGTATACAAACTCAACAAGTGCATAACACTATCCCCAAAGCTCACCTTGTTGCTGATCAACATCACAGCTTCTAGCAGGCCCTGTCCAGCTTCATTCAAGTCTGTGATTTATCTTCTTCTTGTTTTAACATCCAATCCACTTCCCCACGTACAATGCACTCCCTAGGAGTCCTCTACTTCGATGTGTTGAAGAAGAATATACCCAGCATATTCAACTTGACTGAGCGGAACAATATCTTATGGCAGTGTAACAAACTAAGCCATGCCCAAGACTTCCTTAAAGTTGTCCCTATAGTTGGGCTTAACCAATCTACTAGGCCTCGACAGTTCCGGGTTTTCTTAGTTATAGGCTTGGAATAACCTTGTTTAAGGAGGATGACTTATGTACTAGTTATGGGAGAGGAATGGATGTCTTTGGGGATCATGCTCTACAGTGTGCCAGTGAGGTGGGCCTCAAATTCAGACACGACTTAGTCAGAGATATGCTGGCGGATATGTTTTACAAAGCAGGCGTCCCTACTCGCAAAGAATCCAAACTGGGTTTTCTTTAGGACAACGAGAATTCCTTAAGGCCTGCTGACATCCTCATGTATAATTGGGAGAACGCCCGTGATATGTGCCTCGATGTTACCGAGGTGTCCCCGTTTAGTGGAGGCGGGAGAGCTTCCTTCACGCCTGGTCAGGCCATTTCGAATGCCATAACTCGCAAACAAAACAAATACCTAACCAAATGCGAAGACCACGAATATGGTCTAGGCATGCTCGCTTTTACTACCTTAGGAGAAATGGGAGAAGACATAATAGATTTTGTGACGCGGCTACAGAATTGCATCGCTATCCTAGACTACAATTATAAAATAGACAATTTTCTTTTTTTCGGACTAAGCATTTCCATCCAAAAGGGGGTATGGGCCCAGCTTGTTGCGAGGCTTCCTACCATTTCTGTGTAAGTTGCTCTTTCTATCTAATAAAATTATTTTATTAAAAAAATAATAATAATAAATAATAATAAAGTGAAAAGGCAGAACTAATCTCAGAAAGTGGCGGATCAGAAGAAGGCGTCCGAGCAAGAAAGAGCTTAGGATGATATGAATGAGGGGATGAGGAGCCCGAAGAAGAGTCAGAATCACTAGTGGAACCTATATATATAAGAAACATATACACACAAAAGGCAACACGATGTAGGTATAAATAAGGAAGAGATCAAATTAACAAGGACAAACACAAAATAAAAAAGAAGTGACACGTGGAAAGCAAAGATTACCAGAAGAAGCGGGATCCTCGTCAGAGAGCACATGGCCTTGAGATGTACCAGCCAAGGAATGCGAGGAACAACCATGACTAGAACTAAGCAAACTGGTAGGTGTTTCACAAGTTTGATCCCTGAACGAGAATTGGTAGCAACCAGAGGAATAATGAAATGATATTTACACAAGGAGAGAGGTACCCATGACTGCGTGTCAAATCAATGCCCAAATCACGTATACGATCTGCAAATGAAATAGAGGATGGACTCGTGACAGTAGGGGATTTATTCTTTAAATGAAACACAAGAGAAATATCAAACAAAAGCAGAGACATAACATGCAAAAAATGGGGGAATGAGGAAAAAATCTAAACACAAGACACACCCGCCCAGAGGAAAAACCCAAAGTTTTTTTTGGGATTTGAATTTTGGAAGGCTTTTTTCTCGGTGGAGGAGGAGGCATCAATCCCATTCTAGATTCCTACCCCAACAAATCAGCATTGGCTGGAGGAGTCCAGCCAGTGGTTAGAAGACTCAGAGGCCATCCTTTTGAACTAGACTAAAGGCACTGCTTTTCCGCCACTAATGTATCTAATTTAATACGGCCAGACACATGCATTAGCTTAAAATCGTCTGAGGATAACGTAGGAGGGTGTACTGGAAGCCGTAAAAGGAAGTTGAAAGCTTTCCTGTGGATTTCCGTATGAAACAAATACCAGATAGGAGAGATGAAAAGAGTATGCATTGGAGAAGGTTGTAGAAAATGGAAATTGATTAACCGATCGGGAAACCGCGTTTCTCTTTTAAAAATAAAGTGATTAAAACTACTCCTAATATTGACATATTTAGTAGAGAACGAACGAGGGAAGGGATAAGGGACCCCTTGGTCAAAATCTAGCTATCGTGTTACACGGTCGAAGTTGTAAGACATCGCTATGAAATTTCTCAGATAAAAGCCAGGAAGGTAACCAGGCAGCACGGCCATAAAAGAATCAAAGTCGTCAACCGTTAAAACCTGAGAAGAGTCTAAACTCACGCCTTCAATCTCCATAGAAAATCGTAATGAATGGGACTAGAACGACCATCGTGATAAGGAAAATGCTTGAATTCTTTAGCTACCTCCATATACTGGACAAGCGTATCTTTAGTAGACTTCCCCTTCCTACGCCAAAGAGCCATACACGGATAATGGTAGGTAGCAGAGAACATTTTGATTGTACTATCCTCCCTTATAACCCTCTGCTCGCGACGAGTGGCTAAAGCGTTAACATAATGAGCGTACTTTGCAAAATGTTCCCACGCCCATACTTGAAGAAAATTGGTGGCAACCAAGGTTTCAACATAATGACGAGCGTTTACTATGTGGATATCCCCACAGAGGAGATCTAGCCCGCCCAAGAACATAGGCGCCAAAGGGAAAGAGACGCCACACAATATCAATACGGCCATTGACACGAGCTCGTTTTTTATGGTATCACGGGGTTATGTTCAAAAATATCATGACAAAGCCAATAGAGGAGAAAGGATGTCAATTCAGCACAAGGGTTCTCTCCTTTTTGAGAAAGAGAGACGATTGTATCGCTAGAGGAAATCGGAGCCCAATACATCACCCATAGAGGGAAGGAGGCACGCTTGTTTTTCCTGACATCACGATCGTCAGGAACTGAGCAATCCGACAGGACAGTGAAGCATCATGAGCTCTCATGAAGCTGGCCATCATCTTCTCATCAGAGGGAAGACCTTTATTGCTAACTTTCGAGGTTTTTTCGTTCTTTATCGAAACCGAGGTGACTACAGACTTTCCATTGGCCAATTTCTTCGAAACGGCTGCATTCCTCTCGGAGGGAGTTGATGCACTTCTACTAATTGTTAAAGTCATCCCTCGATTCGCTTAAGATGGGTTTATCGTGAATTTCCCATCTTTCAACTTTCTTGAACCAATCCCTCATTTTCCCATTAAACAAGAGCCCCTTATTGGGGAGTTACTTTTCTTCTCTATCATGGTCTCTCGAGATTTACCCTTACATCGAATCAGATAGGAACATAGAGTTTTATCTAAATCATCCATAGCCTTGTAAATTACTGCATCGTCATAGAGGTGAGACATATGAATGGGAAGTCCCATTAGAGAAAAAATGTCTTCTATGAAATGAGCCGCTTCACCCCAAGAAAATAAGAAAGTATGAACTGAAGATATCCAACACGACTAGAGCCGCACCATATCACTTTTATACTTGGAAACCACGCAATAGAGGGACACTTCTATTGCATCATCAATCCCCAAATAATTGAGCATAGCCAAATGATTAGGATTGGAGCGAATATAGGCAACCCAAGACTTCCAGAGACGGGAAATTTTCGTCGAAGAACGTGAGTCTATAGTCGGAAGGTGGTAATCCCCACGTTGGATAACCATACGTGGGATCTTGTTAAGGATGTAGAGAGGTAGGTCTCCTTCCACGGGATGCATAAGCCATAGGAGAGGAAAAGAAAGACATCAAATTCGGGTTGATCAAGCGGGCGTCGAGGTGATCGTCGGTAGGAGTTATCCGCGAACCGTCATCAAAGACCTCAGGTATCATGGCTCTTCGCAAATCTTGACTATGAAGAATCTCTTGCATAGAGTAAGAGATCTCATTAATAAGTAAAAGAAGGCTCCCGTCATTGGAATGACTTCCAGATTCGGCATGTACCTCTGCCTCCATCCTTCCAACTTCATACTTCACTTTTTCTGCCTCCTCTTTACCCGACGAAGAGTGTTTAGATAGGTTGTCTGAAATTAAATATTAACAATGAAAGAAGATGCGTACAGTAAAAAGGTAATCGATGTAAAGAGGAGATCTTGAGAATATATATATCGAATCTTTTAACTGTGGGATAAGGGTAAAGTGCCTAATCAAGAAATCAACCATCGCGCGGGCTTGGAGAAACGTATTAAGGAGTTAACCGAAAAAAAACCACTCTGATAGTGTGTGGATTGACTATTGGGTTTCCCCATGGTCAGCCCAATAATCAGGGGACAAGAGCATATAAACCAGAAGAATAGTAAGTTTATAACCTAGTTTCAATAGCGACAAGAGCATCCATGAGTTTTTAACACCAAGATCTTTGAGCTTGTTTAAGACCATACAATGATTTATGTAGTTTACAAGCATAATCAGGGTGTTCTTTGTCTTCATATCCTAGTGGATAGACCATATAAACCTCCTTTTTCAAGTCCCCATGAAGAAAAGCATTACTAATATCTAGTTGTTTAATCTGCCAATCGAAATTAACAACAATAGATAGAAGTAACCTGATAGTGGGAGGCTTAACCACTATACTGATTGTTTCAGTAAAATCTAACCCTTATAGCTGATGAAATGGCAACAAGCCTGGCTTTATATCTTTTAATGGATCCACTTGCATTTGGTTTTACTTTAAAGACCCATTTGCATCTTATCAAGTTTTGAGAAGGGGAGCATGTCTCCATTAGGTCGTGGGTTTTTCTGTTTTAATTTTTACACAACTGAAGATGTACTTCGTGTGCGTTCTTTATGAGCTATTAATCTCAAGCCTGGTATGATTCATATGTGTCAATAGGTGCAGGATTTTCGCCCTAGAGATCAGAGTCAATCCCTAGCACAAGTATGGATCAATACTTATGACTTAGGGTTAGAATATTGGAGGGTGAACACCTTATTTGAGATATCAAGTGCGTTAGGTTCCCCAATGAAGGTTGAGGAAGCTACTCATAAATGACAATTTCGGCACTACGCATGAGTTTTGGTCGAACTTGATTTGGCTGAAAATCTAAGAGAAGAAGTGCTAGTTGAAAGAAAGGGATTTGCATTTTTATTCTTCTGTTATGTATGAGAAAACTCTATCTTTTTGTTCTCATTGCAAGGTCATTGGACATGCGATTGGGGAATGTAAGTGGAGGTTAGGTAAAAAGTTACCTAGGACCTTATCGTTCCCAAAAGAAAGAAGCAGGTTATATACCAATATGTGCCTAAGGAAGCTTAAAGAAACATTTGAAGTTACAGTTGGTGATAATTCCAACAAAGTAATTGCTCAACAAGAAGGTGAGAATACAACTAGTGGTGTTAACACTAACAAGGAGATTCTGGAGGTAACGCCGACTCAAGATATGAATGGTGCTAATGACTCAAATGAGAAAGTAGATTAGAAGAGTAACAATCCTGGTGATAGACATGGAAACAAGGGAACCAGTGACAGAGATATTTATGCTAATATGAATCCAATTGATATAGCGATAATGGATCAAATTGCTATCGCAACTGTAAATAAAGTGATTGAGGAAATAGCAGAGAAGGTAGCAAATAAATCATCTACTGGTGTTATCCCCAGTGTTCCTAGTGATGTTAGTAAATCATTTGAAAATGTTCGTATTCATTTTGTTTCGGATAGTGAAAATATTACTAGTCCTGGAAGTAACAGCGGTAATACTGTGACTCCAGTTTCCTTGAAAGGAGCTCGATGGGAAGACTTATTCGAAGAAGAAGATAGATTTATTCACAAAGAGCAAGAAACATATAACGTTTATCCTCCCAGAAGTTGAATATGGTTGCTAGTGCATATACTAATAGATTTAATATGCTAGCCATGTATACAGATGATAACGAATATGATGACTATCCAAGATTTTCAGCATCGCCGGTACTAGAGAACATGGTGATTGCAGATACGCCTTCTCTTCCATGGGATAGTTTTTAACCTGTTTTGCGCAAGAAGAAACTAAAACATGGAATTTACATGAAAGCTCCTAAAAATAATTTTCAGATGAAACGCCTTACATGAGCTGCTTGTTGTAATTTCTCGCTTTTTCCGGCTCTTTTATTTATTATTTACTTTTTTACTTCTTTCTTTTCTTTGATGGAGGTTCAGGCTTATGTCCCGCTCTATTTCTGTTTTTATTTTGCCATTTATGAATAAATTCTTCTTTGGAGTTTGGCGGGGAAAAAAACTGGAGAAATATCTAAAAATGTATTAGTGGAAGTAGAATCATCTAATCCAGTAGGAATAATAAGAAACTCAAGATCAGAATTGTTGATGTTGGTAGTGGATAAAGAAGAGAAGGGAAATGTATCTTCATGAAAGACAGCATGTCTTGAGAAAAAGATTTTTTCATTGTTAAAATCTAAGCATATACACCCCTTGCTTTAAGAACTGCACCCAATGAATACACATCTCACATTTTTTGGTTGTAGCTTATTTTGTGTGTTAGGTTTGAGATGTGGAAAACAAAGACAACCAAAAGTTTTGAGAAAATGATAGTCAGGTTCTTTATGAAAAATACAAGGTAATGAAAAAGACAAGGGTATGGTGTTGAGAAGGACATAGACCTTATAGGAAGTCTATTGATAATGTAATTATATGTGGATAAAGCCTCAAACCAAAACTCTAAAGGTAATGAAGATTGTATAAGAAAATTTATTGTAATATCTAAAAGATGTTCATGTTTAGACTCTGCTACTCAATTTTTTTTTCAGAGGTGTGTGGACATGTAATTCATGAACTATCATATTAGTTGCAAGAACATCTTTAAGAGCATTGTTAACAATGAAGGAAATTTTCAACATAACTCTTGAAATGAAGAAATAAAGTTCTAAAGTATGATTTGAATATCGAAGGATAAATCCAGCAGAATTTAGTGAAATCGTCAATTATATTTATATAATATTTGGAACCAGTTACATAGGGGACTGGTGCAGGACCCTGTACATCCATGTGTAAAAGTTGTAAAGTAGCACTAGAAACAGATAAAAACATATGAAAAGATTGTTTATGACTTCTTCCAAGTTGACACTCAATACAATTGAGTGGTTTATTGCATAGACTAGAGACTCCTAACAAACTATAAAGTCTAGAAGAGTTTCTAGAAGCCTCTTGATCATATATCTTACCAAATTGTGTTATTCGATAATACCGGTCTAGCAGCTCCTCCGCTAACCCGAGCGAGCATTCAAATATTTGTCCTACATTCATTCATGAAGGTACTCCTAATGGATTGAAGACCATATCAACAGGCGTTCAAAGTGTGAAAATATGGATGAGCTAATCTTCTATGACAAACAGCTGATGTAGCTTTAGCACAGGACAAGGCAGGTGGTAAGGCAGGTGTAACTTGAATATATGAGTTGGTGGAAAGAATTAGATATAATCCATTCTTTCTGAGCCGTTGAAATAAAGTTTTTCCGGACTGAAGATCCTTCACAATGAAATCAGTGGAAGTAAAAGTAAGAGAACAATTGTTATCTCTTGTAAATTTATGTCGAAATCAAGTTTTGAGATGATAAGGGAACATGTAGAATATTGTTCAGGTTAAACTGTTGGTGAGGAACTGATAATATAGAAGAACTAGAATTGGAGATAAACATAACTATTAGCAGTTGAGATTGAAGAATCTCCAGAATATCCAGAAGTAGAAGCAACATTGGAGACAAGTGGAATAAGATGGTGAGTTACTCCAGAATCAGTATACCAAGGATTCTCTCTTAGTACACTGGCAGCAGCAAGCATTGCTTCCAAGTACTTTGGTGGATCTCTGCCTTGATATGCAAAGTTGATCATTTTCTAGCACTCATCTGCAGCATGGCCATACGTGTAACATATTTCGCAAGTTCGTTTGTCACCAGAAGAAAGACCAATTGGTCTAGCAATAGAAGTATGTATATTGGAGGAATGAGTAGGCAGAATGCATAAAATGTTATTAGATCTGCCATAACCTCTTCCATAAGAAATTCACATCCACCTCTTTGAAAGTTAGAATTATATTCCCTTGGATCCTCTACCAGAACCTCGACGAGAAACAAAAAAGGCTCTTTTTGTATATTCAACATTAGCATGAAAAAGTCTACTTTTGATTGCAATTTCTTCACTTAAGAGAAGGTTATGTTATTTTATACTAGAAACAGGTGGATTACGAATTCTTATAGATGTAGAAAAGGCACTGAAGTTAGAATCTAATCCAATTAATGTAATTACCACAATTTCATCATCAGAAATAATAGATCCAGCTAAAGATAAATGATCTGTAATAGATTTGATTTCATTAGTTTAAGAAGCAGTCAAATTACTTTTCTTGATAGATATTAATTTCTTCTTAGATGTATAGAATGAGTAGAAGGGACTCTTGCAAACTGATCTGAAATAGTCATCCAAAGCTCATGAGAAGAAGTTGCATTTGTAAAATTGAAGATTACACTATCTGAAATTGTGGAATTGATCCACATGATGATGGTAGCATCCTCATCCATCCAATCTATGTAGAGAGGATTTTCAATCTTATTACAATAAGTAAATTGAACAGGATATTCACGAGATCCATCAAAAAACTTCATGATCTTGAATTTTTGAATCACTGGTAGCATTAGTGATTTCCAAGTTAAGTAGTTATCATCTTTAAGATTGAAAGAAATAATATTAGTCAATTAATTAATAGGAACTTTAGAGATAGAAGATAAAGTTAGATTTTCTATTAAAACCAATATGTAATTCATTAGATGAAGAAGAATGAAATGAAATGAAATGAAGCAGAAGAACAAATGAAATAGAAGAAAAAAAAAAGGAGATGATGTATTTGAGTTGAAGAAGAACGGAAGCAGAAAGATCGAAAAACCACAAAAAATCCTCATAATTTCTAGTCTGATACAATAGTTACACAAATGAAGAAATCAACATTCACTTATTAAAAACAAAAGAGAGTACAAACACATGGTATTTATACACTGAGACAAGGTTAGTGATTACATGACTCAATAAACCTTTACATGGACATCAAGTGTAATAATCATGTGAGTACTTAACAACTAGATGAGTTGTAGTAGCTGGACAATAGCATAACGTAACAGAAAGGATAGTTACTCTAACAGACAGAGTGTAAGAGAAGTGTAAGCTAAAATATAAAAATAAATTGTTAGTGTTACTACCATAAAAGATTTTTCCATCCTGCAGATAGAAAGAAAATTATAGGAACTAAAAAGTTATCATTTAGTTGATTGATTAAGATATAATGCACTTAACTAGTTGTTTCACCTCCATAAGCATTATTTTACTTCTCCATAAGTTGAGTGTTCATATGCTTAATGCGTCTTCTTCAGCTTGTATAAATACCAGTACTAACTATTTTCTATAAAAAAATCTTTCATTGGAAGAGCGGCTCAAAAGTTATTGTTGCATATGACAGATTTCAAGTTTAAAACTATTTAGGGATAATATTTTTATAGAATAAATTAATATTTCAAAACTAAACTCAACTCATGAATAGTTTGGGTGGCAGCGCTGGTGGTGGTGGTAGTGGAGGTGGTGGTGGTGGTGGAAGGTGTAGAGGTGGTAAAGGTTATGGTGGCGGCGTTGATAGTGGTGGTCTGGTGGTGGCAGTTGAGAAGCCGAAGGTGGGCAACGGAAAAGCAAGTGGTGGTAGTGGTGGTGATGGCAGTAGCAGTGGAGGTGGTGACATGCGTAGGTAATGAAGGAGGTAGTGTGGGCGTTGGATATGGTGAAAATGGAGGGATAACTAAGATTTAACAGGGGTATTTTGGTCTTATCATGTACCAACCAAACAACAATATTATCCTTTAGAATTTGACATACTATCTTAACCATATTCGTAACTGGTATATAGTATACCTTCAAGGGATGAACAATTTTCTTAAGATTCTCTTTATACTCTTCAACAGGCACATGTTGTCGTTCCTTTAGCCTTCCCAAAAAGGCTGCATCATTAGCACCAAGAAATCGTTCCTTTAGCCTTCCCAAAAGGGTCGCGTCGTCGCTGCATCCTTAGCATCAAAAAAAATTATGGCAGGAACAGAAGATTTTGTGCTTGTATTCTGCATAATTTGATAAAATATATAACTGGTTTAAAAGTCATAAATGAAATAGTGATAAAATAAATATGAGACTTGAGTATATTGTTGTTTTTCCATTCAAGACAATAATACATACGAATTTTAAATAAATTGACCCAATTTCACCTTATCAATCAACAATGCGATCTGGTGAAGGAAATAATGTAAAACAACCAAAGGCTTCAATACATTAGGAAAGTTATTGCTTTAAGCTTCATTGTGCTTTAAGATAAACTATATTCATGCTTGGTGTACCAATGAAACTTTTATAAATGAAAATAAATACTTGGTGAAGTTCTTGGGCATAGGATGGGTCATATTATTATAAATCATTTTTTTATCGGTAAAGAATTTGGTATTAACGAATTTTGAACTGAGATCATTGTATTATTTTCAATAACTTTATCATTATATTAAAGAGATATCGACTTACCTTAAATATTTTCAAGTCACAGTTGACCAAGAGTTTTGACTATATTTGTCATCAGTCACCATAGTCAATCCCACACCTAAGGTTTGAACATTGAACTCTATAATTAATATACCTTTGAAAATTTTAACCCCAAGGAGAAAACAAAAAATAGGTCGGAGAAAAAGCATGCATAGAGAAAGTGCATCCTGTACTGTCAACAACACTAAAGCTAAAGAACAAGAGTACTTTCTTATCATAATCAATCAAGAACAAAAAAAGAAATCCAGCATTAAAAAATATATGAAAATAGGAGTTGAATTCTTACTAGAGGAAAATATGACAAAGCAAAAACGATGCCCGTCTAGAATTGTATCCACTGTACCCACCGAGAATCACACCAACTTGACGTTAGTTACAGTACACCAGCAAGTATTTTAATTTACTTTTGTTTAACACAGTTTGGTTATATGTTTGTATACGTATCTGTCACATATTGGTCAAGGTAGATCTATGTTAGTATGTGTTGGTTGAGCGGGCCTGTCTCATATAAGGGTATGTATCTTATCCTTCTTCAATTAACGAAAACTCTTTTTGATTTGTCTCATTGTGGTATCAGAGGAAAAACTCTAAGTTTCTCTTCTCGATCCTTTTTTCTGCTGCATAAACTCTGATCATTAATATCTTTTTTGTTAAATTTTTTGTTCTTTCTTCGATCATTTTCTTTTTCTTTTTTTCCTTTCCTAATTTCTTTCTTTATGTTCCAATAGATTCTTCTTCTAATACATCTCAACAATCCATCATCAATATTCCATTATACACCCTGTCGACTATTATTCCGATTAAACTTTAAGATAACAAGTAACATACATGGAAGTCATTGATTGTCGCGGTTTAAAAAAAATAAAAAAACTAGAGTTAAAGAACTTGTAAGTGGTGAATCTGTTTGTCCTCCTCGATTTATAATATCTGATATGGTCAATCCTAAGTATACGAAATGGCAACATGAAGGTCAGACTTTAATTCTTCTAATTCATGGCTCAATTCTTCTTCTGGCATATCTCACGTTGTTGGTGCTTCTAATTCAACAACTTTATAGACTGATCTTGAAGAACACTTTGGTTCAACATCTACTGATCACTCTATACAATTGCGTACTAAGCTGTAGAATCTGGAGAAAGGTTTGTCTTCAATTTTTTACTAATATGAATGAAATTAAGAAAATACATGATCAATTATATGTTTGTGGATCTAATGTGAGTGACGATGAACTTGTTGTCACGACTCTTGGTGGTTTACCATCTGAATACGACTCGTTTTTACCTAAATTCCGCTTTTAAGTGAAAAAGTTATACTTGAAGAGAAGACAAAATCTCTTCATAATGATGCTAATGCAAAGGCTTTATATGCTGGTGGAGGTTCTAATTTTCGATCTCATGGATTTCCAACATATTATTCTGGTAAAGGCTTTGGTAGGGGATCTGATCCGACTAATTCTTTCAATTTTCGACCCAACTACAATGGTGTTTCTCCTAAACCCAATTCTTCAATGTACTTTAATTCTCATGACAGACAGATTTGTCAAATTTGCAAGAAACCTGGCCATATTGCTGATGAGTGCACTAATAGAATGAATTTCTCATACTAAGGTCGTGGCCTTCCTAAAATTTTTGTTGTTATGCTTGCTTATACGTATTTCTTTAGTGATCCTTGGTACGTATCTGATCCATGGTTCACAAATTCTGGTGTTACGCATCATCTAATAGTTGATGACTCTAATTTTGACTTCACTGTTCCATCCAATGGAGATGAGAATATTACTATTGCCAATGGTGAAGGTATGCCTATCTCTAGTCATGGTTGTGCCAATGTTCTAGTACCTAATCATTCTTTCCAACTCAATGACATACTTCATGTACATATTGCTTCTCATTATCGACTTTATGTGCATAAAATTACTAGGGACAATCATTGTTCACTAACTTTTGATTTTGAATCATTTTCCATGGAGGATCTTTTGACAGGGGGTCCTTTATCAAGGGACCAATAGTGATGGTTTATATCCATTTTACTTTAATATATTCAATAATATAGTTCAAAGGTTTTCCAATGGTGATGGTCCTTTATCCTACTCTTCACGAAGGATTCCGGAGAAATTGCTAGGCCTATAAAGGACATCATCTAGAGAAATCAAGTGCGTAGGTTCTTGAGAGAGCCAAGAGTTGTAGAGGCACATTTGCAGTTGAGTTTATTATGTTTCAACTAGATTTCCATTCCGAAGTCAGATAGTAGGCTAGTGCTTGTAGCGACTTAACAAACTGTGTTTTCAAACTGGACGAGGTCCCGTGGGTTTTTTACCTTTGCAGTTTTCCTCGTTAACGAATTCTTTTTTCCGCATTATATTGATTTTTTTTATAATTGAAGTACAAGCAAGTTGTACGTAATCATTGCTGTGATTTGAGAATCTCAATTTGAGATTATCCAAGGATATTCTTTTTCTTCTTTTTTTGTTGGCTAAAGTTTATACAAGGATTGTCTATTAGGTTTGGAAACGCAAAAGTTAGTGGTTTACTTATTACCCTCCCCTTTTTAGTTGTTAAATCTAAACCGACTCTTTCGATTAAAACATGTTCTTATCATAAAAACCTCTTTTCAAAATATTAGGTTCTACTAAAAGTAAGAAGAAAAACTTTTTTCTAAAACCCTCCTTTCAAAGTTGGAGATATATGCGACAAATAAAAAAATTTAGGTAGAAAATTGTCATAAAAACCTTATTTTCTTTTCGAGGGAATCTTTTCGAACTTGTGAACATGGGATCATAGATCTTCAGCTATTCTCAAGATTTACCCTAAAGGAAGTAGATGACATAAGTTTTTTAGTTATCTCTCACGGGCTTAGAAGTTGTAAACCCCTCGTAGCACAAAGATTATCTTGGATAAGGACGGAAGAAACACAAGTTTGTTAACAGTTTGTAACAATCCATGTTTCTAGCGCCAAATTTTGGTATTCATTAATCTAGCTACATAAACAACCTAATTAATCTAACCGTAGATAATATAATGACAACGGCGATAAAAAAATATATTAATAAAGAACAAAAGTAAAGAATCATAAATCACAACGTTAAGGTTTACGTGGATCGGTATTAATAGTTACGTCTACGGAAGAAAGGTGATGGTTTACTAAGATGGAGAATAGGGGTTATATTATTTTATTTCTTCTATCAAGATCAATAAGAACAAGTAAAACTCACTCTTTTACACAAAATATCTTCTCAAAATACTAACATTTGCTCTTGCTCCAGAGTTTCTAACTTCTTATCAACACTACATAAGTCTCGTGGTTATAAAAAAAGTAGTTTATATATTGCATTTTTCTACACAAAGTTGTATCGAGAGTTGATGTGTTATTGTCCTCGTCCAAACGCAAGAGCTCTTATTGTCTTCGTCAGAGGTTTCTCTTTCCATTTATCGTGTCAAATATTTGCTTGTCGCAAATCTCCGAAAAAAAATGCTTTTGTACAACCGCCACTTGCATTAATTGTCTAAAAGAATGATGCAGATGAGCAAGTTATAGCCTATTTGGAGGCTAAACACCGAGTGTCATAATTTAGCTCAACAGGGGGTCCATTTTGATGGGAAACAGGCCAAAAAAACCGTACAAGGTAATATATGATTGCCTTGGTCTTCATAATTGAGCCAAATTCCATCATTTGGGGTTTCAAACATGCGTTTTTACTATTTTAGGAAAGTTTTTGTTTTGTTAATAACCTCCTCATTAAGAGTCTGTTTGGGTCGTCGTTTCTCTTTTTATGAACTTTAATAATTAGGAAACCTCAAATTTGCCAAAAATAGCAAATTTTGAGTTTGAGTCGGTTTAGGGGGGTTTTCATCCTTTCTTGGCTAGCAAGTTAGGGTTTTTCCTCAAGTCTATATAAGAGTCTTCAGTATATTGTTTTAAGCAGTTGAATTTGATTAATAAATTTTCTTTATTAAACTTTGCTCAAGTTTAATCAATTTTTATCTGTAGTTGGGAAACCGAAGTCTAAATCTTAATCATCGTTCATAGTCGGTGTTCCTAGTAATACTCGAAGCCTGAACAAAACCTCTCAATTCATTATGTTCGCTAATATCCGTTGCATCAGTTGGTATCATAGCAAAGTCGATTCTAGGGTTAGTAATATGCCAAGACTAACAGTCGGTCGAGGTCGAGGAGTTGTTCCGATTGATTATAATGTATGGAGAGAAGAAATATTGGATGAAATCCGAGTGATGATGGGTCGAGATAACATTCGAAATGAAGAAGAAGAAGAAAAAGAAGAAGAAAGGGATAATACCAACCCTTTTGCTAGATTATGTCGTGAAGCGAGAATAATCCAACGGGAAGATTCTGATCGCTGGAAAGCATGAATAAAAGTGGAGATTCCAGAATTTTATGGTGGTTTAGAACCGGAAGAGTTTCTTTCTTAGTTGAATACAGTTAAGGAATTCTTGGAATTTAAGGTTGTACCACATAACAAACGATTTCAGCTGCTAGCAGCTATGTTCCATGGGAGAGCTAATTCGTGTTGGCAACAACACAAACTACAACGTTCTTGTAAAGGAAAGCAGAAGTTAGTCTCATGGGAGAAGATGAAGAAACACATGAGAACAGAATTTTTACCACACAACTATATCGGCTTGATGTACCAGCAGATGCAAAACCTACGAAAGGGAGCACGTTCTATAGACGCGTACATAAAGGATTTATCGACTACTTTCTCTTAACGATTTGTCAGAATCAGGTGAGCAGAGAGTCACTCGTTATGTAGGTGGTCTCCCACAACAATATCAGGATACACTCAATATGTTTGACTGTTGTTCTATTTCGGATGCACAACATAGAGAAAGGGAGGTAAAGAAATAAGTGGGGCGTAGAAGTTCAAATTGGGGTAACCATGTGATATCTTCTCCTGCAAGTAATTGTAGTACGTCAACATCTAGTACTGTTACTAAACCTAATTTTGTGTCTTTACCAAATAAAAATCCAGTTACACTTTTGGAGGCAGGTGTAATAAGTGCGGTGAATCTGGGCACAAAGCCACTACTTGTTGCAAAGTAGAACGGGTGAACAATGTTCTTTTTCACTGAAGACGACCGTGAAGAAGATTCATGGGTAACTGATTATGAAGAGGATCATGATGTTGATTCTGAACCTAATGAAGAATTAGTTACAAGAGATACATGAGTAAACTTAATGGTAAGAAGAAGTTCTCTCACTCCATGTAAAGATGAGGGTAATAGATGGTTGCGTAATAATATATTCAAGACAACCTGTACGATCGAGGGAAAAGTTTATCGTCTAGTTATCGGTTCAGGCAGCTGCGAGAATCTTGTTGATGAGGAGGTAGTAAAGACGTTCAATCTGGAAACTAAGCCACACCCACATCCTTACAAACTGTTTTGGATTAAGAAAGGGAATGAGGTAAAGGTAAACAAACGTTGTTTGATTTCTTTTTCAATTGGTAAAAAATATAAAGATAAAGTATGGTGTGATGTTACTAGTATGGATGCTTGTCACTTGTTGTCGAGTCGACCATGGGAGTATCACAGGAAAAGTAGTCATGATGGGTATCACAACACCTACATTTTTTTATGGAACCACGTACGTATAATACTTCTACCTAGTAAATAGACTGTTCCCAAACCACTTACCAGAGAAGCTACCAACCTCTTGTTATTTAAGAAGTTTGAAGTTGAGATAGAAGATGTAGACATGCTTTAAGTTTCGATAGGAAAAGAAGAACACGTTGACAGTAATATCCCAACTGCAGCTAAGCCGCTAGTTGAAGAATTTGAGGATGTTTTCCCCAAAGATTTACTCGATGAGTTACCACCAATTCGGGATATTCAACATCGTATTGATCTAGCTCCATGATCAAGCTTTCCCAAGAAAGCATATTATAGAATGATCCCTAGTGAGCATGAAGAACTTCGTCGTCAAGTGGAAGATTTACTACAAAAAGGATTGATCTGACACAGTCTAAGTCCATGTGTAGTACCAGCTTTGATGATTCCAAAGAAAAATGAAACATGGAGGATGTGTCTTGATAGTCGAGCCATCAAAAAAATTACAGTCAAATACTGTTTTCCGATTCAAAGATTGAATGACTTGTTTGATCAATTGAGTGGAGCAGAGGTATTTAGCAATCTCGATTTGAAGAGTGGATACCATCATATCGGAATTCGTGAAGGTTATGAGTGGAAGACTGCTTTCAAAAGTCGAGAAGGATTGTATGAGAGGATGGTTATGCCATTTGGGTTGACAAATTCACCAAGTACATTCATACGTATCATGAATCAAGTACTACGGCCTTTTATCGGTACTTTTTTGGTTGTTTGTTTTGATGATATTCTTATTTATAGTGCTAACATGGACTTGCATGTCAAACATCTTCGAGAAGTGCTCTCAGTTCTACGCAGGGAGAAATTTATTTGCAGCTATTAAATAGTGTTCATTCATGACAGATCGAGTTTTATTTCTCGGCTACGTTGTGACGGAAGATGGGATCAAGGTAGATGAATCCAAGGTCGAAGTTGTTAGAAATTGGGCTAAACCCTCTAGGTTACACGAGTTGAGGAGTTTCCATAGCTTCGCTTTTTTTACCGACGTTTTATTCCCCACTTCAATATCATTATGGCATCCATCACTGAGTGCAAGAAAAAAGGGAAGTTTTCATGGTTTGAGGAGGCGGATGAGGCCTTTGAAACAGTCAAGACAAAGCTGATTACTGCACCGTTGTTAGTGCTACCTGATTTCATCAAGCCATTTGAATTACACTACGATGTATCAAAGTTGGGGATTGGAGCTTTTTTGAGTCAAGAAGGACGACCTAAGGCTTATTTCAGTGAGAAGTTGAATGGAGCTACGTGCAACTACAGTACCTATGATGTGGAGTTTTATGTAATAGTCCAGGCCTTGAAGCATTGGCGTCATTATCTTATTCATAACGAGTTTGTAATGTTTTCTGATCATGATTCTTTGAAGCACATCAATAGTCAGAAGAGATTTCTTCTAGAAATGGAAAGTGGGCTGGTTATCTCCAAGAGTTCACTTTTGTATTAAAACACAAAACAGGATCGCAGAATCAAGTCGATGATGCCTTAAGTCGCAGGAATTCGTTACTCACCACTATGTGAACTGAGGTATTGGATTTTGATTCATACTCTGATCTAATTTTAATTGATCCATACTTTACATAGATTCTGGATACTCTCAATACAGGAGCAAGAAGTAATTACCATATGCACGATAGTTTTCTCTTTAAGGGAAATCAGTTGTGTATTCCTGATTCTAGCCTCCGATTGAAGATTGTTAAGAAGTTATATGACAAAGGGCACATGGGAAGGGATAATACTTTGCAGCTTGTTTCGAAGTCATATTATTGGCCAACAATGAGGCGTGAAGTTGCTAAATTCGTGGATAGATATCGCATCTGTCAAGTGTCAAAAGGAAAAGCAACAAATGTTGGATTGTATCTTCCATTGAAAGTTCCAAGTCAACCTTGGAAAGATTTGAGTATAGATTTCGTGTTGGGATTACCTCGAACTCAAAGAGGACATGATTCAATATTTGTCGTTATTGACCGTTTCTCAAAAATGGCGCATTTTATTGCTTACAAGAAGACGACTAATGCATTGAAGGTAGCTGAATTATTCTTCCGTAAAGTATATCGTCTGCATTGGTTGCCTTTTTCAATAGTTAGTGATCGGGACACAAGATTTCTTAGTTATTTCAGGAAGACTTTGTGGACGTTAGTGAATATAAGGCTTAACTTTAGTAGTGTGTATCATCCTAGAATAATGGAAAGACGTAAGTTGTGAATCATTCATTAGGTGATATACTTAGGTGTCTGGTTGGAGAAAATATGAAGAGTTGGGACCAAAAGCTCTGTCAAGCTGAGTTTGCATTTAATCAATCAATAAACCGTAGTTTGGGTATGAGTCCTTTCGAGGTTGTTTATGGATATAATCCACGAGTGTCGGTAGACCTAGCACCAGTTCCTGATTTGAATAGAATTGAAGCTAGATCAAAAGAATGTATCTAACAGTTGCAACAGGTTCACAAGTTGGTTGAAGAACAGTTGCTTCGAACTAATGAGAAGTATAAGGATGCGGCAGATGAAAGGCGCAGAGCTATGGATTTTGAAGTGGGAGATTTTGTATGGGCAATATTGACAAATGATCGTTTCCCGGTTGGTGAATATAACAAATTGAAGGCGTGCAAGATTGGCCCATTGGAAATTATCGCGAAAAATTAGTTCTAATGCATACAAGTTAAAAGCTACCAAGCCATATCCGTACTTCTGATGTTTTTAATGTCAAACACTTGGTTTCGTTTTATGGTGGCAATTTTGATGATGAGCAAGAAAATTTGAGGGTGAATTTCTCTCAACCCCGAGAGAATGATGCAGATGAACAAGTTATAGACTATTTGGAGGCTAAAGACCAGAGTGTCGTAATTTAGCTTTACAGGGTCCATTTTGATGGGAAACGGGCCAAAAAACAGGACAAGGTAACCTTTAATTGCCTTGGTCTTCAGAATTTAGCCAAGTTCCATAGTTTAGGGTTTCAAACAGGCGTTTTTACTATTTTAGAAAAAAAATTGTTTTATTAATAACTTCCTCGTTAAGAGTCTGTTTGGGTCGCCGTTTGTGGCATAGAGTTTCTCTTTTAATGTACTTTAATATTTTTGAAAATCTCAAATTTTCCAAAAATAGCAAATTTCGAGTTTGAATCGGTTTAGGGGTTTTTTTCATCCTTTCTTGGCTAGCAAGTTACGGTTTTTCCCCAAGTCTATATAAGAGTCTTCAGTATTTTGTTTTAAACAGTTGAGTTTGATTAATAAATTTTCTTTATTAAACTTTGCTCAAGTTTAATCGATTTTTATCTATAGTTGGGAAACCGAAGTCTAGATATTAATCATCGTTCATAGTCGGTGTTCCTAGGAATACTCGAAGCCTGAACAAAACCTCTCTTTTCTTTATGTTCGCTAATATCCGCTGCATCACCTCTCCAAAAACTTGACTGTCGATAGTATTTTCAGCTTTCGCATGTTTTTTCATCTTAAACGAGTGGTAGATATCTCGATAAAAAATTAGAATTTAGAGTTTGTTCCGATACTTCGCGTAATTATTTTTCCCATGCTCCATTATTCTCATATATCTCCGCATAACTTCATGTCTCTTTTGGTACTACCTGATTCAGTTGACAAAATTTAAACAACATTATGAAGAAATTTTTATGGGTGAAAATGAGAATACAAAAAAGATAAATTGGGTCTCTTGAAAAAAAAGGTATGCAAGCCTAAGAAAAATGGTGTTCTGGGTGAGAACATAACAATCTTAGAAGGGATATAATAAAATTCCTTGATTAGCTCTTCCCAGAAAAAAGATCTATTTTATTTTACTGACGGATAAAAAGAGTTAAAGGAATTTGAGATTTGTTAGTAAATCTTTGATAGCTAAATGGCATTGGGGGTATACTAGAGAGAAGTAGGCTTGGTTGATAAGAAGCTTTTGTGAAAAAATTAGTAGATATCTAGTTCCATAACACACTCATGATACAATTGGCATAAGTATGTGGTAGGATATTGCAACGGCTAAGCAAGAATTTTATTGGATTACTCATATACAAGTAGGAAATGGGAGAAGTGTAAGGTTGTTGCATGACTGGTGGCTTGAGAAGAGAGCATTAAAAGACAAATATCCTGGGCTCTATAAGCTTAGCACTCAGAAGGATGGTATGATTGCTGCCATTTTAGGGGATATTATGCGCATGTCTTTTCTCTAGGAATCTTAATTTTGTTGAAAGAATTGATGTTCTAGAAATCAGACATGATATAAGAAACATTATACTAACGGATGGAGTTGAGGATACTATGGCTGGTAATTTAACTACTAAAGGATGTTATGAGAAGATGACAGGTTCTAATGAGGCTTGCGATTTTGTTACTTTACTGAGATGCCTAATGATTCCACCTAAAGTCACGATGATGATTTGGGGCTCTTTACATAAGTCCATTTCTACTCGGTGTTTGCTTCAAAGTAAAGGTATTCAGTCAGTCTACTGCTTGTGTTATGTGCAATAGTGATAAAAATAACATAGAGCACATGTTCATTCATTGCAATTGGGCTAGATTGCTTTGTGATTACTTCTTATATTATATGCATATTCAGTGGACGATGCCCGGGTTTTTTAAAGCTCTTCTGCAAGGCCTGAGACTAAAATCAGTGAAAGGAAAACTATTATCTGACAGATAGTTCTTTATGCTATCCTTTATGAAGTATTGAAAGAATGGAACGTTAGGGTCCATGGAGGTATAATGAGCATTATGGAAGAACTTAAATATGCAATCAAGTAAAACATCTACCTTTGGAGCTCTTCAAACACATTTTCTAGGGCTCGACTGTCAGCCAAATTTTATTTCAAAGGGAAAGTATAGTTGTTGCACAAATTTTTTTTCAGATTTAGTTGGGATTTGGGAGTTGCTTTTAGCTATCTAAATACATTTTGTGAACTTTTCTCTTATATATCCTTCCTCTTAAAAAAGAAAATAAAAAAATAAAAATTCTTTGTATGTGGCAGATGGATATTTTACCTCACAATGCTCACACACTTCACTAAAATAATCATCATAATCCCGAAAGAAATTTAATTTTATCGGAGCAAGGTTTGATAAACGGGTCATTATAGGTAATGGCTCTTATAATGTATTTTATCGGGTGTAAATATATTTTGGGCCAAAAACGTGTTATATAGAGAAAAAACATGTTTTCTTTATATTATTACCGTTTTGAAAGGCGTTATAACGGTTAAATAGAAAGAAAAAAAATAATAAGAATCAAGGTTTGAAAAAGGGGTGACCGGTCGGGTCACCACCTATGGTCGGTTGTAACATGTATTGATAGATGTGAGTACGTTTTGGGTACAAAACGCAGGGGAAAACATGTTTTTTTTGACGATTTTTTTGACATTCCTGTCTAACTGTTTTAAAATGCGTGAAAACGATTATAACAAGCCTAAATAACTGTCACAACGTTCTTAATATTTTGCTATTTTATTCTTTTATTTTGAAGGTTTTAATTGTGATTTTTAATCATTAATCATAGAAATAAAAAATTGATTAAGAAAATATTTTTATATTTTTTTCTAAAAAATGATTATAGTGGGTGTAAAAACGGAAAAAACGGTCTAAAATATTCATGCTAAAATGTTTTTCAGAAGAAAAAAACGTAAAATTCAATTTTAGAAAAACGGTAATAACGTACGTAAAGCGTTTATAATGGGTCTAAATAACGTCGGTATTTCCTATTTATCGGCATTATATAGACAAGAATATCGGTGATCCTTATGGACACGCTACATAGACGTGACCGTTTTAACCGTCATTTTCAAACCTTAGAATTATGATTTTAATTTCCTATCTAACGGTTGTAACATGCATGAAAACAGTTATAACGGGTCTGATAATGTTGTTATAGCGCTTTTTATATTTTGTTGTTTTATTTTGAAAATTTAGATCCTATTTTTAATTTTTAATTTTAAAAATATAAAATTATATAAAATAGTATCTTATTTTTGTTTTTCTAAAGACCATATAACGATCATAAAAATAAAAATAAACGATCATAAATATAAATATAGATAGGCGTGATGCTTATGATCACGCTACATGGACATGACCCTTTTTAACAGCCGGACGTTTTTCAAACCTTGCACCGGAGGACGTCCTAAACCAATCTTAATTAGTAATCTTTATTCTGCTTTTTAAAGTCATTCGAGATCACATTCTTTCTGTGGCATATCCCACTTTCACGAATAGAGAAAAAGAAAATGTCAGGTGGTCAACTCTGAATAGTTGAATGAATTAATGCCGCGTATCAGCGTGGCACGTATGCATTTTAAGCTGCCTTCTCATCGTGCAGCATCAAAGGAAACCAGCTGACACGGTTCTCAATCAAGTGATCCACTACAGAACTGTTGCCGAACAAGATGATTAAAACAAGGATTTTGGAAAGCGATAATGGTTGCTATCCATTATTATCAACCATTTTTATTTCCCAGCTACCGAGGCAGAGAGATTCTAATAGTTAGAACAAAATGACTCTAGTTTTATGCTAATAACAATTGATTTATCAATAGCAAAAAGGTGATCATAGTCATCTGGAACTTAGAGCATCCACAATCATCGATCAAATTAAAGATCAAAGATTTAATTTGATCGATGATCGTTGAAAATCAACCGCAGCAGTGCGATTAAGTTTGATTTATAATCGTTGAAAATCACTGTTCAGGATTAAAAGAAGTCGCTGATCGACGATCAAAAGTTATAGTCGAGCGAAACTCTACTCCCTCGCTTGTGAACAGACGACGGACCAGCATCTCGCTTAAAAACACGGGCGAAGGGTTGACATTTCGCCAGCTCAAGCGATACGCTAAACTTTCGCTCCACCAGACGAGTAACTAGAAGCTCGCCCACTCATAAGCGAAAAGCAGAGATTTCGCCTAAAATTTCAATACACGGGCGAGATTCAGTGACTTCGCTTGGACCTGGGCGGCACTCCAAGGGTCCGCTTGGAGTTGGGCGAGGTCCCAAGGCAACGTTGGAGTTGGGCGAGGGGCCAAGTCTCCGCTTGGGTTGGGCGGTAAATTGGGATATCGCTTGTGGTGGGAGAGACAGGCGAGACCCCAAGGGACCGCTTGTGTCTGGGCGAGGGGCCAAGGCTCCGGTAGGAGCTGGGCGCGATCCCAACGGTCCGCTTGTATTTGACCGTTAATTTTTGACCGTTAATTTTTGACCGTTGATATGTTACCGTTTAACGGCTATATATTTACCCTATATATATGTGATACTAAACCAATGGCATTTTACTGAACTCATACATTGTGTAGAGTTGAAAATTCAAAAGTTAGTTCTTATTTCATAAGTTTTGAATTAGATTAGTAAAATGGCGCCATCAAAACCCCGAGGTCCAAATTTTTCGTCTTTCGAAGATGTTACCATGTGTACGATTCATTTGTCTATTTCTCAAGATTATAGCATTGGTACTGATCAATGTGAAGAAAAATTATGGTCACGTATACTATGTCGGATGAAAGAAGCTATACCTTCTATGCCAGAACGAAGTTGGACCTCCCTTCAGAAACGATTTCAAATTATAAGTAAGGATGTCGCGCTTATGTCTGCAAAGGAGGGTGAAGTTGAAAGGGAACATCATACTGGATGGGCCCCCGAAAATAAGGTAACAACTCGTTTATTTATGCTTATTACATGAATCTATTTGATTGTATATCCTTTAACAACATTGTATTGAAACACCAGTTTGCAGAAGTACGTAGGCTTTTCAAGGAAGCAACTGGTCGAAGTTTTAAACATGAAGATTGCTACACAGTTATGTTAGATAATATTAAATATTCTAGAAGGTCAACATCTGTTTTTGATTCATCACAAGGAGAGTCTGATTACGACAACGAATCTCAGGACATACAGGACACAGCAGACTTAAGCCTTGATGGTCCCAGCGCCTTTGAAGACCTTGGAGATATCCCCAACACAATAATCCGTCCAATGGGGAAAAAAGAGGCGAAACGACAAAAGACAAAAGGGAAAGCAAGATTTGGTGAACAACAACAAATGATGGAAAATATTTATAGAGAGCAACAAAGCTTCAACGCCAAATGTACCGAACAAAGAGATATGAAGATTGCACAAAGAGAAGCTGAGTTTGCAGCAAAATTAGCTAATGATAAAGCAAAGTTTGAAGCTAAATTAGCTGATTCAAATGCAAAGTTTACGGCAATACAAGCTAGGCAAAAAGTAGAAGAGGAATTTCGTATAATGACGATGGATATCTCCCAAATGGATGCTGTATCGAGACAGTACATCGAACTGAGGAAGGGAGAAATTTTGAGGAAAAGATTAAACCAATCATAACGTCCGGATTATTATTTACCATTGTCATATTGAGTTTTAATTTTGATCAATTTATTAAGAATTTTTAGTATATTTTTTAACCAATGGATTTTTATGTTTTTAACGAATCCTAATTTAAAATAAAAATTTAATTTAGAATTAATTTTTAAAATTACTTCTAATACTATGTGGAGTCAAAGAACAATTAAAATATAACGCGACTAAAATAAGTAAAGATAAGATATCTTCCGCTTTAACCACGGGTCCACTAACAACACATTTACCCCCAAAGCCCATATAAAAGTTCACTCTTCCCCAACAGATGACCATATATGTTCGATCAGGTCATTTCTCAAACGAACCCCAGTTTGTTTATCGAATACTGCACGTCTGCGTTGGTCCTTCATCATTCTAGAAAGTTGAGCAGTGTTGTCCCTTGAAATAACAACCGGAGCACCGTGACTGCGTTGCTCATAGTCATGCGGCCAATCACCGGGAATACGTTCATCCTCCACTATCATATTATGTAGAATAATGACTGTTTTCATTATATACGCTAACACGTCCGGATTCCACATACGTGCGGGTTGTTTGATGATTGCAAATTGATTTTGTAGTACCCCGAAACCCCGTTCTACATCTTTTCGACAACCTTCCTGCATCGCAGAAAATTTCTGTTTCTTTTGGGAGTCTGGATGTTTAATGGTAGTTACAATAGTTGATGTGTCTGGGTATATTCCATCCCCAAGATAATACCCCATATTATATTGATTTCCATTGACTGAAAAGTTTACTGCCGGTGCTTTACCGTTGATAAGCTTTTTGAAGATATAAGAACGGTTCATCACATTGATATCATTGTTTGAACCCGGCATACCAAAAAATGCGTGCCAAAACCAAAGATCATACGATACAACTGCCTCAAGGATAATACTTTCGCTACCCTTGTAGGCGGTATAAGCACCGGATTTCGCCGATGGGCATTTGTCCCATTTCCAATGCATGCAATCAACACTACCAAGCATCCCTGGAAATCCCCTTTTTTGGTTTTCATCAAGAAGGAGTTGAACATCACGCTTAGTTGGTGTCCGCAAATATTCTTCCTCGTACAATTGGACTATCACCCTGCAAAATCTACGAGTTGCTTCCAAAACTGTAGTTTCCCCAATACGTAAATACTCATCGATTGCATCGGCCGCACATCCTTAAGCTAACATACGAATAGCTGCAGTAATTTTTTGGTGCGGGGTTAATCCTGGAACACCACAAGCATCTATTTTTTGCACAAAATAACTTTTTGCAACCACAACATCACCCAAAATACGGTTGAATAATTGTCGACGCATTCTGAATCTTCTTCGGAATAAATTGGGGGGAAATGTCGGGTTGCTGCAGAAATAGTCTCTCCATAGACCTTTAGCACCTACATCACGTTGTCTTGGTATTTTTATACGTGTATGTGGAGGGTTCATAGTTGACAACATTAAACCAGCAGTAACTGCTAGGTTATTACTGTTCGCTTCAAGTGAACTTTCATCGGATGAGTAGTAACTTGTGTTATCATCATCGTTTAATGAACCAGAAGAAGAAGAAGTATAAGAAACATAGTGAGGATAACTAGAAGAGGAACCATACTTGTCTATATGATTTACATAGTTTGCCATTTTGTTATGTCCTGGATTTTTTAAGGAGCAAGAGATGATTATAAAACTCGGTTTGTATTGATTGACAACCTAGTGTGGTTATTTATAATAAAAAAGGGAGAAGTTTAAACACAATTTATTTTTATGTCAAAGATATTTTATGTAACTTGACAAGGCAATGACATGAATTGACAATACACCGACCACATTTTTCATTGCAAAGAATCTTTTTTCTGATTTGTCAGAGATATTTTATAAAACTTGACAAGCCAATGACATGAATTGACAATACAACGACCACATTTCAATTAAACGACTAAAATTTCCGATTTGTCAGAGATATTTTATATAACTTGACAAGCCAATGACATGAATTGACAATACACCGACCACATTTCAATTAAAGGATTATTTTTCAAAGGTGTCAGGGATATTTTATATAACTTGACAAGCCAATGACATGAATTGACAATACACCGACCACATTTCAATTAAAAGACTAAAATTTCAGATATGTCAGAGATATTTTATATAAGTTGACAAGCCAATGACATGAATTGACAATACACCGACCTCATTTCAATTAAAGGATTATCTTTCAGATTTGTCAGACACATTTAATATAACTTGACAAGCCAATGTAATTAAAAATATTATTTTTTTGTATTTAATCCCAACACCTTCTTTGTTAACTTCATAACTTACTTACACCCATGTCAACATTTCATTCAGACGAAGACTTGGCTATAACAAAATCCTGGTATTACGAAACCTTACGTGAAGATGTTATAGTAGGAATTGTTCATCCAGAAACTGTATGGGGGAGGATCTACAGAAATTTTGGTGAGGAATATGGAAATTCAAACCAAAGATCTATTGTACAGATTTATGATAGATACCAAGTTATTCGAAAGGGAATAGATGATTATGTATCTATACAACAACGCATCTTTAACGACACCCATTTAGGATTATCGATCCAACAATTTGTAAGTATCCATACCATTACAAAAGTTGTGTATTCTTTCATTAACAACAATTACAAATAACAAATTATATAACTGTTTCTTCCCTTGTGTAGGAGGAAATTGCTAAAATGCACTACTTTCAGGAAAAGGGGGAAGAATTCATATTTGTAGCAAGCTATGAGTTCATGAAATCCAAAATGTAATCGCAAGTAACTCCTAAAATTATCAATTGAAGTTAAAGTTCAACGGTTATTTATTTTTAGAGTTTCAATTTTTAAAATGCTAATGACCTCATAATATCCCCTGAATCGTCGTTAAATGAACAATAACTTAAGGTAATACAATACTTTTATTAAATCAGAAAAAAAATACATGAAAGGGAAAGAAAAATAAACTCTCGATACAGAGGAATATTTTAACAAATAAACCTTTTAGTGAAACCGAAAGGATTGGCTTGTCGGACGACGTTGACGAAGTGCTGCCCTACTAGGTACAAAGATCAACACAAAAGGGTTGAATTCTTCCATTACCCTTAATATCTCAAAATGAGGTTTGTACCGGAAATCACATCGTTTCCATCTTGTCCATTCCTGTAGTGATCGAGCAACAACTTCATCATCAGTTTCATTCCTAAGACGAAATTCATTGACCCTAGCAGTTAAAGAAGAAAATTCTAATACTTCCTTAGTAATTTCCACATATCGACAAAAAAGGCCTGCTCTGTTCCGGTTGTTGGGATTACCGGTTTCATCGCAAAAGTTAGCATGTGTGTGTTCCAACCATTCCATGGTCATACAACCATTGATATCACGTTGTTGACCCCTTGCTGGATAATGTAACACTATGTTTGGATAAATCTTCATCTAAAGTAAAATTGGTTGCGTTAAGGGTAAAATTTTCGTAACCAGACATTGAAAAATAAAATGTGGGAATAATGAAATAAGTTGTGTAGCTATTGAATGTTATTTATAGTAATATAAACCCAAAAAAAATAGCCGTTATGCAAGGACAAAAAAACGGTAACATAAGGGTAGCATAACGGTAATAAAACAGGCATTTAAATTTCGTAATGAGCTGTCAAATTATCATACTATATAAACGGAATACTAAAAAGTAACATTTAATATAACCGTAAATCAACAATAAAAATAACCGAACACGTACAATACATCGTCATTCGAAATTTTAATTTATTGTTTAACCAGAGTTTGATCTGGGTGGAATAAATGGCGGGAAAGATGGTCTGACGTTCTGCGTTGGTCGAACTGTTGATGAAGGTCCCGGAGGTGTGGTCATAGCATATGAGGTGAATCCAAGAGGTTGTTCTGCACTTTGAAACTGGGTAAGCTGTCTGGTCAGCAACGTATTTTGATCTTGTAGGAGGCTCATTTGAGCGGCTGATTGATTCCGAAAATGGTGGAACTCCGCTTCTTTGCGAATCATGTAGTCCATCCGATCTTTGGTTTCAGCTAATGTAAAATCCTGCAACTCTTGCGTAAAATCTGCAAACTGTTGCACCAAATCATAAGCCGCCACCTGCGATGATAATAATTTAGAATAACCACAGAAGCTTAAATGTGTAATCTGTATTCAATTTTTCAAAACTTTGTTAATAACTTACATATGGTAGTTGTTGGGGGGGAGGAATGGGCACATGATCACGAGGCCGTGGGATGTTGTGTTTGATACGGTCACCTGCATAGCCATACGTTTCAACCTCCCAATCAACTTGCGCGACATATTTGTAGAGGTTGGTAACATGTCTCCAATATTCATAATAAACATCGTACTCCACGACACGTACGTATTCACTTGCATTGACGCAAGAAATTGATGTCATGTCCTCAATCTCGTCGTCTACAAAGTTGGAGATGCAAGCAGGGGGGTTTGCAGGAATACCCCAAGTTGGGTTGTTCTGCCTCCAACAGCGATCTCCGAGATACATATTGTGCTTTATCCAATAAAATGAAAATAAATGAATACCTACCCATTCAGAACAGTACGAGTTTGAAAAAAATTGAGTATAAGAAAAGGACTAGGAAACATACAGTGCAAAGCCAGGTGAACGTTATTCGTTGTCCAGAAAGTTCTATTGCTTTGCGGGCAATATCTTCTGGTATGTAGTTAATTGCAGTAACCCATGGTTGCCACGTCACGGCGTCTACGGATAACTGGTTCAGTTTAGTCCTTGTCTTCACTATGTCAACACCCTTCTTCCGGGAGGCAACCCACCTACGACATCTAGGCCATTCATGTTCACTTTCAGCCGAAGGGATATTTGGACGACATATCCCCAGATATTCGTAGCCCCAAAACTACAATAATTTTTTTTTAAAAATGATTTAACAACATAACAATTAAATATTTCGACTATAAAATTTTGAATAAGGTTAATTAAATTACCTCCAAAATTTGGAACGACCCGGATACTGATTTTTGTCCCCTTGAAGCCGTGGCAAGACCCGAATACAATTTTGATAATGCAGGACCACCCCAGTCGTATTGATCAACTTCATTTAGATTATCAAAGGCAGCCAACCATCCTGCATCAATGTAGGTTTTTGCATTTGGGAAAAAGAAATTCCCCAGAACATACATATAGAACGCCCTCGCTACTCTATCAGCAAGAACACTATCATCGTTCGCCGCGTGCAATGTATCTTTATCAAAATAGGTGGTCAAAAACTTGAGAGTGATGGCATCCGAAACCCACTGTTGGGGAACACCTTCTCTTTTGCATACCGCATTATCTTTCAGTTCAGGAAAGATATTGTCACGAACATACTCAAATTTGTACTTAGCTGGGTCATAAGGAACAGATCTCCCGACACCGATACTAAGCCCGGTCAACATAACCCAATCGAGGGGAGTGAACCCAAGCTCTCCAAAACAAAAGTGAAATGTGTTTGTTGTATCCCAAAACCGCTCGACAATATAATCAATAAGAGCGTGGGATGAATCTACTAAAGGTAGGGATAGTAATCTGCCCCAACCTCCCCTTTCTATTATATATTGGACCCTATTACACTCTTTAGTGATTTTCTTGTACATCTGTATAACTGATTTGAGAGAGCCACGATGGTCAAACCTGAAGTTGGCGTCGGAGGAATAAATATTTGTCGAAACGTGTTCCTCCGTATCTTCAACAACGTTATAGTGTTCCAACCCCGGGACATCTACCGACTCGGGGACCATGGATTCAGGTTCAGAATCAGTTGCGATTTTAGCTTTTTTGCTTTTCTTCTTTCTACCTACCCATCTCGAAACAACATTGCTAGACATCTGTCCAAATAAATAATAGAACATTGTCAATATTAATTATAATTCACCACAATGCTTAAACAATTATAATTAATTTAACACCAACTAAATTTGAATGTAATTGTCTATTTCCATACACATTTGTACCAACAATTATACATCAGACATTCGAAAAATACATATACCATTATCAAAATACAACAATGTCACCAATTATAACCAATCTCATTCAAACTACCCAATTCACCAACAATGTCTATTTCCTTTCATTTGTACACAACATACTACATTCAACCATAAATTAAACATAAACCCACCCACTAAAATTAAACATGAGATGTCTAGCAATTTATAACATTAGATGAAATAAAAATAGACTAACTAAATAATATTAATAATATTTAACTTGGTCAGAGATATTTTGCTTTCCCTTGACAAGGCATTGCGATGAAATGATAATAGAATGACTACATAATAATTCAAAATAAATTAAGATGAATTGATAAATAACTTGACAACGCATTGAGATGAATTGATAAATAACTTGCCAACTACATTTGGTATCCGTACAAGTTTAACCACAGAAGTAAATTAAAAGAACTAAAAAGGTTCAACACCATAAAGTTCAACACTTTGAAAGATAAAGGGACACACCATAAAGTTCAAAACCATAACTAGCAAATTTAGTTTGTTCTAGCAATCTTAATTTTCACCAGAACAAAGGGTTGTTATATCTTGTAACACTATTCGAACTCTTTGTTGTTCTTCTATGCTCATCACCTCCCTAGACTCAATCGAACGAGTCAGTCTCCTAACCAACAAATCGGTTCTATCCTTTATCGCTAACATTCGATTGTCAACCACTGATGGTTGAACTACCCTTTCCCCCGTTTCAACCCCCCTTGTTGGATCAACTACTCCACCATCTTCAGGTTCTATCCTGATGAGCTGACTCAACCCATGTGGATGTCCTGGCACTCTAACTATTCGATACATATCATCGAAATTCATCTTCAGAATCTACATAAAATAGCAATTCGATACATATCGACAATTTAACCACAACCAATTAAATTTAAACAACCAATTAATAAATTATATACATGCAACAACAAATAATCATCAATAATAGTATACCCAATTTATAATATTTATCATAAACCCTATGACAAAATACACAATTTCAAATATATCCATACACATTATTTTAAAATTAAATCAAAATTAATTCCTTTAATTTCTACACAACATACTACATTCAACCTAAAAATTAAACATAAACCCACTAAAATTAAACAACAAGAATTTCTATTATATGTTCAATTTAACAAATATAAACAAATTTTTAAACCTAATTGATAACATGCACAAAAACCCTAATTAAAATCCAAATTTTATTATTAGAACACAAATTTATAATTCAATAATGGGTTTATAATATGGTAATTAAACAACATATACAACTAATTTAACCACAACATCATCTAAATTGCATATCAAATCAAAACAAGTAAATATGCAATTTAAAACAAGTAAATTCAATTTTAGTTTGTAGAAGATATACCTTGATTTCGCTTGGAATATGTTTGACCGAAGTAACAAAATGAGAAACGAAGCTTTGGGTTCTCGTCAAAGGATGGAAGTGTTGGAAAAATGGGGGTGTGGGAGGCGAGCGGTTAGGGTTTCGAATGGGGGAAATGGACAGGAGGTGAAGATGGAAAAAAGAAATAGAGATTACGGTTATAAATGGGGGAAGGGGACAGGCGAGATCTTGGAGTCTCGCCTAAATCCAAGCGGGACTCCAGTAGCTCGCCCGGCCTTTTCCCCCACACACCTACTTCGCACGCTGAAGACGGCGCAACTCCAGCATCTCGCTTGAGTTCAAGCGTTACTACAGCATCTCGCCCAGTTTTTTTTTCGCACGCTTACTTCGTACAATTCACAGGCGCTATTCTGATACTTCGCTTATACAAGCGGGATACTAAAATTTCGCTTGGGGAGTGGGCGGGGTGTTGAGATTTCGCCTGTATGTTTGTTTCTCAGGCGGAAAGCCACTATCCCGCTTGTACCAGGCGAAGTATTAGTATTTCGTCCGTCTTTACAAGCGATATCGTGCTCTTTCGCTTACCTACAAACGGTACTCTACGGCCTCGCTTGATCATTCACCGCTGTTTTTGACCCAGACCAAAGATCAAAAAATTTAATCTTTGATTTTTGGGTATAATCGTGTGATTGTGGATGCTCTTAACTCATTTCTACTACCGGCGTCCAGATATCCAACTTCCATTTTGTTAGGTCTTCGGCAAGAAAACCATTTTCTTCTTATGGATATAGCTAACTATCAAAAGTTGAGCATATGCACACACAAACCAAGCATGTAAGTTTCACCCAATATAGTCCATTTCTGTTGATATGGTCGAAATATCGCCGGTAATATCGGTTTCGGCCCTTATCCGAGACGAGATACGTTATATCACCGATACGGTATTTGGTCGATAATTTTGACCGAAATGATCCGAAATGAGTTGACCGATATGGTCGAAATTAGGGTTTTAATTTTAAAAAAAAATCTTTATCCTAGTTCTAGGATTTTCAATTGTTACTTATGTTTTTTATGGTATTTAAAAAAAATGAGTACTGCTTTTATATTTTAATATGTCCAATATGAAAAAACGTTTGATATAATAATTATATGTATAAAATATATAAATCGATATTCTGTTAATATTTGGAACTGAAATCTCCTTGATACAAAGATATATCAGTGTATCGCTTTCGACCGATATAAACTGAAATCCGATATTAACTACATTGGTTTCACTGTTAAAAATAATTCTTAGGCCTTCCGGTGGTTACCTGGTCAACACAGTGGGGATTGTACCAACTGCTCTTGGATCTATCCTACTTAGAATTTTAATAAATTATTTTCAAGTTTCAACTTGCAAAATAATAACGCTACTGGCATGAGAGCGATATCCTTTCCCAAAGTCACCAATAGGATGGTAAACTGAAAATATAATATTCTAGTCACCCACCCTTTGGATATGATGCTCTTGTCTTTCACACTAAAGTAAGAGAAAAAAAATCAAAACAAAAGTCCGTCATTCGTTTGGATGGTGGGATCCTGATAATCTGGTCTATACTCAAAACATACTCAGGATCACTCCACAAATTGCCATTTGCTTCTTCTCTAATCGACCTGGATCATCTCTAAGCTTGCATTCACGTTTCAACCATGCGTCTCATGTACTAATTCAAGTCCATACACGTTGACCGTTAAAATCCGGGCTAATTCAAGTTGGTTGACACGTATAGCCCCCATAAGGACCACAGCCATCTCGACGGGGAACAGCAGTGCTTGGATATTGGAAATAAAATGATACCAAGTGATGCTCGTGATATGTGTTTAAACAAACAAAATGATTCAAAATGTACTTTCCTTTAATCAGATTCAGAGCTATTGTCACAGCATTGTGTGGTAATAGTCTCACCCATCTCTTTGCATTTCTTCCATCCATAATTCGGATTTTCCTTCCCAATAAAAGCGGGAATATCAGAGAAAGTTGATTAGAGAGGTTTCATTCATTTTAGATAAGGGGAGAGAGAAACTGCAGATTTAGAATAGAGTATACTTGAAGTCTCCCATTTCCTTCTCTTTTTAAAACCGAATAAACCCACACTTTCCATTTCTCGCTACTAAAACCTTCATCTTCTGAAGAAGAGTTTCAAGACAGTTTTTGTTTATTACCATCGTGACATTGAAGAGGAAAAAGGAGAAGAAGAAGAAGAAGAAGAAGAAGTAGAAGAAGAAGAGGTAATTAATTAAGCAATGGAGTACGAACTAGAAAATCCTTTAACGGGATTTGAAGAACACCAATCTGATACCATTCCATCACTATTCTCATCTGAATCTGACCATATGCCTTCCATGACATACATTTCGACTTCTAAAACTAGAGATCTCGATTTTTCTGTTCGTCGACAAGCAATTCCTATGATTTTTCAGGTAATCTCAAAAATAAATTCCTAGTTTAAGCTTTCTTGTTTATTTTCTTATGTCGGATTTTAAATTTGATTCTATTTTGTATTGAAAATGTAGTTCTCGTGCAATTCCGACCCGTTCATACCTTATTTAGCTGTGAATTACCTCGATCGGTTCATCTCTAGACAAGAGTTGCCGGTAATGTTGAAGAATTTGGTTTTTAATTTGAGTAAATCTTCTTTTCTACTTGTCGATTCAATCAGTGGAGGAGGATCTAATGAGGTTTGATATTAATTGCAGCATGGAAAACCATGGATGATAAAGTTACTATGCATATCTTGTCTATCTTTGGCAGCGAAAATGAAACAAAACGATTTCTCTCTTACTGATGATATTCAGGTGAATATTCTGCGAGAAATCAAATTCGATTAGTTTCTTTTTTTCTCTTTTTTTTGACAATTTTAATATGAAAAACTGCTTTCAACTTAATTCGTGTTTGATTACAGAGAAAGGAAGGGTTTATCTTCGATGCCGAAACGGTTCAGAGAATGGAGCTTTTGATTCTGGGAGCTCTAAAGTGGCGTATGCGTTCCATTACACCTTTCTCATTCATCTATTTTTTTCTCTCTTTGCTCAAATTTAAGGATCCTTCATTAAGACAAGCTCTCAAAAATCGTGCTACAGAGATTATCTTCACATCTCAACACGGTAAACTCAACATAGTATTTCCTTTCCACACATTTTTTTTGAGTTTTTACATTATTTTTCTTTAAATTAATTTTGAAACGTATTTGGTGATTGTTTCAGAAATCAAACTATTAGAGTTCAAGCCTTCAATTATCGCAGCTTCTGCGTTAATTTCTGCATCTCATGAACTTTTCCCCAGTTTCAGAACCGCCATTTCCTCCTGTATCTATCTAAATAAAGTTAGAACCAATCCAGAACCACAAAAATTGTTGTTAATTTGATTATTTTGATAACTGTTTTGATGGAAAAAAGATTTGTCAATTGAACAGGAGAAATTGTTGGATTGTTGGAATGTGATGAATTCAATAGTGATGAACAGCTATGGATCAGTTTTCGATATGATAATTTCTTTATCAACAAACAACACACCAGTCAATGTACTTGACCTACATTTCTCAACAACAACAACAACAACATCGCAAAGCGAGAAAGCAGCAGCAGCAACTGTAATAATAACAGAAAGAGACATTAAACGGCGGAAGATCAGTAGTAATGATTTACGCTACTGTAATGAGAAGTCGTTTCAGGTTACTCAGATTCAACAGTGTTAGTTTGCTTATTCATCACTCATCTATTAATTCAGCTCATATCTCAACAGTCTCCTAGAGAATGACATCCGATAGCATAGAATTGAAAACTGACGGACGGATGGATTTTTCAAATTTCTTGTTTGGGGATGATGACGGAATTTGATAAATGGTACTGTGTCTTTTTTGTTCCTTGTCAGAGGAATAATAACAATAATTAAAAAAATGTAAATTTTCTACACCAAAAAAAGTGCCTGCTATTATTTAATTCGTTTGAATTTTTACTCAATATTTGAAATCTCCCTTCATGTTTTGAGATTGTAAGGCAAATTTATTGAATGTGTATTAATTCAACTGATAGCTAAAACTTTTAGCCACTACTATTCTCTAGAGTCAAGACAGCTTACCATGAAAATGACTGCTACTTCACAAGAACTGATGCATTTATTTTGATCTCAGCTTTTTTTGCAAGAACTTCTCGTCACAAACATATGGAGATTGTGAGAGTAATTAGAACTACAAGTTTGCAAAACCCTTTCTGATGAGATAATTTCCTTAATTCATTATTAAGTGATAGGGAAGAACGACATTAAGTTGTAATTATCATGTGCATACGAATTACTTTGGAAGAATTTACATACCGAGTTTGTTTTCGTACAACTATGTACAATATTACTTAACAAGTTCCAGGTAGAAGTGGTCCAAGTTTATACTAATTGTACTTGAAATAATGAAGGGTATACAGGTGTGAAGTTTCGAACTTTAGTCCAATTCCTCCCATATTGGAAAGATCTTGCATCGTTACCCACGAGATCTTATTGTAGGGTAGGTTGGATCGTTTGATAGTTGCCCGAGTCCTTACCAACAAATCAAAATTTTAGCACTCGAGTCGAGTGTAGTGCAGACCGTAGCCACCGAAAGGGAACTCATTGGGGCTTTGGATATTTGGTAATGAAGTTGCATGGTACCTGGAGTGTATGAACGGATCGCGAAAGACTAAGGCCTCTTAACACTTCACCACAAATATACCCCGACTCTCTAACCATTCCATCCAAGAACTCATTTACTAATCAAGTGGATTTAATGTTTTTTACCAATGCCTTCAAATTTTAAAAGTGGTAAAAGAAAAAATATTTACCTAATAAGAGCTCTGAAATTTGAATAGTAGCATTAAATTTAGAGTGGTGTTCCAGGGACCAACTAGCCAAGGAAGTTGAAGACCCTTGTACTTTTCATTCAATTATCTTCACCATCAGTAAGGGCGGTTGTACGATCACCCCTTATGTCATGCAAGTTACACCTCCAAGATGAGTTGATTCCAATTCTGAGAACATAAATACAGATGCTTAGAAAAATTATCACCAATTCAAAACTAACGAATTATAACAAGGATAGTGGTGTGGGTAAATGGACAAATTTGTCTATTCCCAACCAACAGTTGGATGTTTAAATGTGCAAATTTAGAATGGTGTCTCAGGGACCAACTAGCCTTAACCAACAACGACTAGTTCATCAAACGGTTCTTATTTCATCATCTATAAATTTTATTTTTTTCCATTTTAAAATCACACACCTTCTACACATTTTATAACTATAATTTCCAATAAATTTCTTCTAAATTTAGTTGTTTATTTTTTTTGATAATTTTACTTTAACTAAGAAAAATGGTTCCCAGAGTTTGTGGTCCTAATTTTACTCAAAAATAGGATTCAGCTAATTGTAGAGTGCATGTTTCTAAAACGATCGATCCTATCAATAACAATCAAGGTGTGTCAAATCTGAGTTTCCGGCACATGATTTTTTTTAATTTTCGTAGAAAAACTCGAGAATGTGTGATGCTCAAGGATTTTCCGGTCGTTATAAAGACTAGCAGAGAAGTAACAAAAGATTTAGCTTTAGTAATGAAGAGCAACCGAGTGAGAGGGCCCTATGAAACTGATGAGCAAGTTGTGTTGAAAAAATCTTAATTACCGATTTCGATAATAATATGACTTGTGTATTATTTCTTCCAATTCGTTACACCTTTGTAACATTGGTCTTCGTCTATTATTGCAACTTCCGTAATAATTGGTTCCGGGAACCAAAAAAAATTAAAATGAAGAAGAATAGAAAGAGAAGAACAATCTATAATTCTTAAACAAACTTACTTGGATGTATTGAGGAGAGTAATCTCTTTACTAAAGACATTTAATGCCCTGCCCTAGATATTGATACAGGTAATGGCGTATGTATCCAGCATTCAACAATACCTTTGATGTTCTTCAACAACACTTCGATGAACATCAAAAACGAACGTGAATTGATGTAGCAAAACTCTCTTTACAGGCTCTCAAAATTACCAGAAAATGCAATTAATTTTCTCTAATTTTTCTCTTCTCTTCTAGTGTTTTTCTCCATTTTTCTTCTTCTATTGTTTATGGAGAGTGAGTGGGGTTTATATAGGTTCAAATGTATAATATGTTTATTGCCAGAATCAGGTCAATGGTTAAATATGTCACAAGTTCTCCTTCAATGTTTGCTAAATTTAGACATTGTGTTGCTGCTGTAAAGATTGAATGCAAAAGAAGCTTAATATTAGATGTAAAAACTAGATGGAATTCTAATTATTTAATGTTAGATGTTGCAAAGAAGTTTGAACCTGCTTTTGAAAGGTTAGCATGGGATGGTAAGAAGTATGCAAAGAAGTTTATTTTCGAATAATCATCTTCTAGTGTAATTCCTATTACAATTGTTCTTCCTACTTCTGATTCTCATGTTGCTGGTGTTGAAGATTCATATTCTAGTTCTTGTAGTTCTAATTATGACGAGGAAGTTGTAGATACTAATACAAACGGCAAGAAGAAAAAGAAGAAAACTGCAAAAAAAAAAAAAAGCCTCGTGTTCATGCTCCCTACGAATCAGATTGGGCATATGCTAGAAGTCTTGTAAAGTGCTTGAAGGTATTGTTTGATGCTACTATTAGGTTTTCTGGTTCTACACAAGTTACGAATATTTGTTCTTATAACAACTTTGTTTGATCCATCAACAATTAGTTTTTTAGAGAAAAAGTGCAGGAGATCCCTTTGTTTCACGTATGGATGATGTTATGTTTCTTAAGTATAACCAATATTCGGGTGATTATGAGAAAATGAATTCTACTTTGTTTATTGCTCGAATGTTTGATCCTCGAGAGAGAAAATATGGTTTGAAATTTGATCTCAAGTGTTTATACGAGGATGATGAGGAAACAATTACATTTTTTTTTTGAGAAAGGTGAAAGAAAATCTGGGGAGACTCTACGAAGAGTATAAGAGTTTGTATTCAGCTGCGGAGAGTGTGTCAAATGATGATGTTGATGTAGATGTTACTCCATCTTTTGTTCAAGAGGACAATATCGAGTCTATAATGAACTCAAGGAAGAAAAAACATCGAAAAGAAATTATTTGTGTTGAGGGAAAATCAGAAGTGGACAGGTATTTGTTGGATGAATGTGAACCAGCTGATGAAAAGTTTGATATTTTGGCTTGGTGGCAGGATAATTCTACTAAGTATAGGATTCTCTGTTAGAATAAAAAATGGATTACTACTTAAAATGATTTTGATTATTACTTAAAATGATTTTTGTTACTAAATATATCTTAGTGGGATCAAGGGTCACTAGTCCAAACTTGGGGTGAAAAATAGAGCCATCCATTTTCACTTCTTAGTAATGAGAAACCTTTGGTTTGTCCCATATTGGGCAAACCAAGGAGGAAGTTTATCCTCTTTACCACAAACGTTCTATATAAGGAAAAAGAACTAGTGGATTGGATATGGACTTAGGAAATGGACTAGTGGGCAAATGCACACATGTGCGGCGCTTCGCACCGAAGCACCGCGGACCGCGGGCTTGCGGAGCTTGCGTGTGTTTTTGCGTGTGCTTTTGCGTGAGCCTTGGCGTGAGCCTTGGCGTGTGCCTGCGTGTGCCTGCGTGTGCCCATCTGAGATCCAACGGTTTCATACTTTAATT
>JAJJMC010008078.1:4563825-4595213 GCA_023531435.1 Papaver californicum | reverse complement strand
ACATCTTTCTAAGGTGTACCTGACAAATATTGAGTTAAGGGCAGTCTGTTGAACAGGCGACTCCACCTCTCTGTGCTTGTGTGTTGTCTGAACTGTGTTGATTTGTTCTAACGATTAATCTCTTTCAAGTTTCTGTTTGGTTTGCTTACTGTTATAGGAAATTTCTCCAACACTCTCTCATATATGGAAAGAGACATATTGGATACATATTTCTTAAGTTGTTTCTGAATCCGCATTTAGTATTGAAAAACGTGTGCTTGGACCACAGATAAGTTCCTGTAAGAACTTTTGAAGTATTACTTTGTACACGGAGTTGGTTAAACCAATCAGAGTATCTAGCAGATGATCCTTCAAGCATTGAAGAAGGTATTGTAATATCTTTTCTTCTTTTTTTGTTTTATTTTCCAATCAATTCAATCTTACAGCATTTTCTATGTTTATTGTTATTATTACATTTTAGTAATGATTTATGTTGATTCATTTCTGTTGTTCAGAGATTTTGGGTCCTGTGCCTACCCCTATGAACCTTGATGAGGATTGAATAAATAGACTTGAAGGGAGAATATGAGATGGAAGGTTGCGTGCTTCCAGTTGACGCCAATCGTTGTCTCTCGCCTTACTCTTAGTCGTAATGTTTTTTGAACTTTGGTGTGTCTGTGAAGTTATGTGTAAACCTTAAACTCACGTCTTTATTGGTTTTTTGTTTGAAGCTTGGTGTGTGAGTGTGACACACACTGTGTGAACTTGGTGTGCTTAGTAGTTGGTTTTTAATATCTTTGAACTTAATCTTTGCTAGTTAGAGTCTGTGTTTTAACTTGGTGTGCTTGAATGGTTAAGTACTTAATCAGTTAAGTTTGAATTGTTGAATGGTTATTGATTATACAAAAGATTCAGGGGAAAAAGCAAGTCAGCTGAAAATTGTGCAGGTTGAAAATGCAGAAAAAAACTGGCATATTTTCGGGTCGGGATAAACGACCCGTAAAACCGTTTTCTTTTAATTATAGAACTGCCATCGATTATAACCGACATAAAACCACACAAAACCGGCCCGAATCGGGACGGTTAAAAACCAAACCGCCACTATGGTAGTTCGGTGGCAGTTTTGAAACTGCCAAAACAGACTATAACAGTTCGGTGAACTTTATTGGTCAAAACCGCCACTGATGGACCGATGTACAGCCCTATGCTCAAACTAGCAAAAGTATGAAGTAGGTCGTCAAAATAGCATCACAAAGAAAATGAGCTTTGTCATTAGATAGAATAGCCCAGCCCAAAATCGGTTTAAAAACTTTATTAGCCTGTCGGTTCCAAGGAACTGATAGGCATCGATCTAAACTTCTTTTCTTTTCCTTGATGTTTTTTTCATCTTCCCTCTACGGTCAGGTATAACTTGGTCGTATATGACTTTTTCCTTTCTTTTCTCTTTAATTCTATGGTCAGGTATAACTTGGTCGTAAGTAGAAATGTGATTTTTAACTTCTTTTCTTTTTCTAAGTCTACGGCTAAGTAAAGCTGACCGTAAGCTTCCCTGTATGTTTATTTCTTTCTCACTTGATCCTTGCGTTGGATCTGCAACAATGGAAACACTAAACAGAAGAAACTTTTAAGATTAAGAAATCTCTGATTGATACACACAATGGACAGAGCCACCTGCTCAGCAAATTGTCCTTAACACAATAGTTCTCTGGTACTCCTCAATAATGAGAGATGCTATACCCCAACAGAGGAGATGTGTCCAGGATAGAACTGCCCGTTATGAATAGTATAAGCACAATACTATTCACCCTCTAGAACTTAACAACAATTTAGATGGAAGGAAATAAACAAGCAATGTGCGCAAAACAAAGCAAGAAGATTGGGAAAAGAAGACAGGATAATAGCTTCTTCTGGAGTGAGTTCAAATGGTGAAATTCTTTTTCTTTTATAGGTAGAAGAAGAGAACGTGTCAATCAATTCTGTGCATGAATCACGGACATTATGGTTGAAATTTAATTCCACGCATGAAGCACGGAGATAATGGTTAAAACGGATTTAAAACAGTTAAGAATAATTCTCTTTTAAAATCTCGTCGGGTCATACGCCCTCACATTTAAAACAAGATTTGAATTAGTCATAAATTCTTTTAAGAAAATATTTTTTTTTTCAAAAACGTAAGTCTTGGTTGGTCTGTAGCCTTGGCACGCCCGCACCCGCAACACACACTTAGTCCCGCAGCCACAGCCACAGTCACACCCGCACCCACAACCACAGACACATCCGCAAGTCCGCAAGCACACAAGCTCAAAAGCACACAAGCTCGCAAAACGCAAGCGCAAGCGCACCCGTACCCGAGCCCGTGCGTGCTTCGGTGCAAAGCACCTCACATGTGTGAAAAGCATGGTTGCACCAACTAGCCCATTGCCGTAGTCCTCCCCCAACCACAAAAGCTTCTAAACCCTAAGGGCCCTCCCTTAGAAGCAACTTTCTAGGTAATAAGGAGAGGAATCATCTTTAGTTTCTCCAGTGTGGGACTAAAAGTTCATTCAAAAAAGTGAAAATGAGCTAGTTAGCTTAGTTCCTTAGTAATCCCTTGGTCCTAAGATCCATTCCTACCAAGACCAAAAACAAGTAATAATAATAGTTCATTTTCTCCAACAATCCCCCACATGAATGAAAACCCGATAAAAATCAGAAATCAGAAAGCGAGAAATACCTCTTAGGCAATAGGTGTCCATAAGGTCTTGAACCTTTACTTAGTGAGAAATTACCGGAACTACTTGATGGACAGTGAACGCGATGTCTTGAACTGCCATCGTTTAGTGTAGTTCATCAATAACTTCCACGCGTGATATCTCTCTAGGTGCTGTTAAGTTCGTGTCATTGTGTCCATTTTGGCCCTGGACGTATCCCGTTTCTCAGAATGCTCTAGAGAATCAGCTCAATTCTCATAGGAAGTGGCCCACTTCCTCATTCAGATAGGTGAAAAGCATGGTTGCACCAACTAGTCCACTGCCTTAGTTCTCCCCCAACCACAAAAGCTTCTAAACCCTAAGGGCCCTCCCTTAGAAGCAACTTTCTAGGTAATAAGGAGAGGAATCATCTTTAGTTTCTCCAATGTGGGACTAAAGGTTCATTCACAAAAGTAAAAATGAACTAGTTAGCTTAGTTCCTTAGTGACCCCTTGGTCCTAAGATCCATTCCTACCAAGACCAAAAACAAGTAATAATAATAGTTCATTTTCTGCGGCACCTTGCTTTCTCAAAACTCGGTGCTTTCTCAAAACTCTGCTAGTCCCTTCCAACTCAACAGCACCATCTCTAACTCATTATCAACCATCCTCTTAACACCGAGAATTACCAAAGCCACCAGCCGATCGATTCTCACTACCATGATTGAACCAACTGATCTTCTCTTAATCTTCTCTAATTCAACTGGCTTCAACTCTTATCGACTACCAATCTCAGGCCATTCTCTTTTAACTGCCAAACACTCCACCACCGAAACCATCAATGGCAGCAAAGTATTCTCTCCCTCTCAACTTATCACAGCCATTCGAGAATTCCATCACCACAAACTCGAGCTTTGTTCATTCACATCATCTCGTATTTGAACTCCTTCCAACTGCAGCTACCATATCTTACTGTTGTTGGAAATGAATATGGGTTAGGGGCTAAATGGTTTAGAAAGGTTAAATGAACACTCTCTGTTTATAAAATGAACAAATTTCATTGCTCACTCAAAACTTGGTCGTACAGACCTCTTCTTACAAAGACACGTTGTTTCTCACTCTGTTACAAGTTACCCTCAATTTTGGTATTCACTTCGTCACAAGTTACAACTGAAACTACTCTAGCCTATTTATAGGCTTGATAGACCGACTTCTTTCACCTCCCGAACTTTCCATAATTTTCTAGTTCAAGACCCACTCTAGAATACTCTATAATATTTATCCTGATGGGGTGTTTGGTAAAAATTATGATTATCATCTATGATTATAGATAATCATAAATTAAAAAATGATTATACTTTTAGTCATTTTTTAATAAATTTTAACAAACATATTTTCGGAATAATTAATTATCTTAGAAAAATGCTTTCGAAGAGGAAAGGAAAAAATGATGATCTAAGAAAAAATTTTAGTCCACTATTGTTTTTTTGTCTCTCTCTTGATACTTTAGAGAAAATAAGGAAAAAAATCTAATTCATTTTTGTTAAAAAAAATAATTGATTATGATAATTTTTATAAATAACTTTTTTCTACTTATGAAAATAATGAGTTTTTTCAATTATGATTAAAATAATCAGTTATTATAAGTTTTAACAAACACCTATATAATGGATTATGGGCTGGATAATTAATTATGGGCTCATAATCCATTATAATAATGGTTACCAAACACCACCGATTTGTACCCATTTGACTACCCTAGATAACTCTAAAATGACCAGACATCCTTTTACTTAGTGATTAAGTACTTATCAAGACCTAACAGTCTAGGTAATTCTAGACCACTGACCTAGCTAGGTTAAAGCTTCTAGATTATTCTGGATTACTCTAAATCAAGTTTACATTCTTAATATCCTTCCTTAAACTTGATTTGTTTAAAACTCTAAGTCGTATTTTTCACGTCCATGAAGTTCTTGTCCATTCGTTCTTCTACAAATGTGTTTTTGGTTTGATTATTGGTTGTATTCTTTTGCTACCCATTTTTTCTTGTTTCTTTCACTCTTTCTTTTGGTATTTTTCCTACCTTCGTAGACCAACTTGGCTCCAAGCTTCATGGTCTTATTCTTCGTTGCATTTTTCCATTTTTCTCTTTTTATGATTTCTCTTGCTGGTTCACAACTTGTAGAGTGATAAAATAGTGATACAGGATCTCCGTAGATCTCATGTTGACTTCTCGTCCGTATAGGCCTTTTTCCTTAGCTTTCTTCCGACGAAGACGGTTCAATGTGCTTTAGTTTTGGAGGTGATGGAGGTGGTGAAATTTCTTTAGTTTTGGAGGTGATGGAGGTGGTAAAATTTCTTGAACAACTGGTTCTAATAGCTCATATTGGTTTTCTTGTTCCAGGTTCAGAAAATTATACTCATTTTCTTGAATATCAAAATCTCAGGTGCCTTCTTCATCAAATTCTACATCTCTACTTACAACGACCTTTTGGTTGGTCGGATCGTGCAACTTGTATTTGTTTGATCGAGAGTCGTAACCGATGAATATGTACTTGGCACTTTTGTCTCGAGCATATGCAATACTTCCAAATACTCGTAAATAAGAAATAATGTTTTAACTCCAGTTCATGCTTCTTGAGGAGTCATGTTCCACACATTCTTTGTGGGACGTCGGCTTATCAAATAAACCGCACAATCAACTTCTTCAGCCCAAAACTCATTGGGCGCTTTCTTGGTCTTCAACATACTCCGGGCCATGTTGAGAATCGTTATGCTTCTTCTTTCGGCAACTCCTTTTTGTTTAGGTGTATATGGAACCGTAAGAGGGCGCCGGATTCCATTGTATTCACAATAAACCTCGAACTCCTTCGAAGTAAATTCACCTCCTATGTATGATTGCATAGCACTAATTTCATAGGCACTTTCTTTCTCCACAAGTGATTTAAATTTCTTGAAATTTGAGAACACCTTTGACTTTTGTTTCAAGAAATAAACCCATTTTTTTCGACTAAAATCATCCACAAATATGAGGAAATAATTATTTCCACCATAAGAACTTGGTTTTAACGGTCCACAAACATTTGTGCGAACCAGTTGTAGTGGTTTTGTGGCTCTCTTCAATGTTTCCCTTGGAAAACTTTTTCTGAAATGTTTCTCAAGTAAACATCCTTCACAAAGTTGATCCGGATGGTCTATACTTGGAAACCCTCTTACCGTCTTTTGCTTGGACAGTAACTTTAATCCTCCAAACTAAGATGCCAGAGCCATGATGAGTATTTCACACAAGCCGTTAGACATCTCGCGACGTCATTTTGAATGTTCAAATAAAAATTTTATTTCCCGTCATTGGCACTTTGGCAATCAACTTTCCCCCATTATCTCTTATAAAAAGACTAAGGTCCTCCATATTTATCCTACACCATTTTTCTAAAAGTTGTCTCAAACTTAATATATTCATTTTAACGTTAGGGACATAGTAAACATTAGAAATAAACTGATGATTTTCATTTTTCAACCGAATCAAAATTTTGCCAAGAACACTCACCGGAGTTTTCGCTCCATTTCCAAATGTCACGTTGTCGGAAACTGATACATCAAACTCCACGAACTTCTCCTTCGTGCCACACATATGGTTGATTGCACCTGTATCAAGCACCCATGTACAGTTTTCATCATAGTCACCTCCTTTGCATGCTATTAGCAAGGTCTGATCTTCTTGATTTTCATTACTAACATAATTGTCTTCCTCGTCGACGTCATTTGAATAAAATCGACACTCCGAAGTATAATGACTAAGATTGTGACAATTATAGCATTCAACTTGGGATTTGTCATACCTTGGTCTGTTAGTGTTACGCCATGCGTTGTTTCCTATGCCACGATCTCTTGTGAAGGTTGACCTCTGGCCCCTCTGATTATCATTATTTTACTTGTCTCTTCCTCTTCCTCTTTTATTATAAAAGCCACATCCTCTTCCTCTAGCATTACTACTAGAGTTCTCTCCTTTGTCTTTTAAAGTGAGCTTAGCTTATAGAACTTGTTCTATTGTTCCCTCTTGATTTTTCTTCTTTATTCTTTCTTCATGGGCTTGTAAAGATCCCATGAGATCGTCCACAGTCATAGACTCGACATCTTTTGACTCTTTAATCATGACGACGATATAGTAATTTTGGAACAAATAACCGTATTATTTTTCTGATCACACGAATATCGTCCATGACCTCACCATTTATTCTTAGTTGATTAACGACAACTAAAATTCTTGAAAAGTAATCCGATATTGATTCGGACTCCTTTGTGGAAAGAGATTCAAACTCACCTCTTAGAGTTTGTAATCGCACCTTCTTTACTTTATCCACGCCTTTGAAGGAATTTTGCAAAATCTCCCACGCTTACTTTGCATTAGCGTCCCTCGATATCTTTTTAAATGACGAATCATCCATTCCTTGATAGATGAGGTAGGGAGCTTTCTTGTCTCTCTTTCTCAAACCACGTAGCACGTCTCTTTTATTTGCGGAAGTACGGTATCATCCTCCGGTTCGACATAACTTTTCTCTACTATCTCTTAAGCATCTTGAGAGTCTAGCAACGCCTTCATTTGGATCAACCAATTTTCATAATTATCTTTGGTGAGTTTAGGGAAACATCTCCCTAGCCATTTAGATCGTATGGCTCTGATACCAATTTGCTGGAATTGAATATGGGTTAATGGCTAAATGTTTTAGAAAGGTTAAATGAACACTCTTTGTTTATAAAATGAAAAAATTTCATTGCTCACTCAAAACTTGGTCGTACAGACCTCTTCTTACAAAGACACTTTGTTTCTCACTCTGTTATAAGTTACACCTCACTTTTGGTATTCACTTCATTACAAGTTACAACTGAAACTACTCTAACTATTTATAGGCTTTGATAGACCGACTTCTTTCACCTCCCGAACTTTCCCTAATTTTCTAGTTGAAGACCCACTCTAGAATACTCTTATAATGTTTATCCTGATTTGTACCCACTTTGACTACCCTAGATAATCCTTTTACTTAGTGATTAAGTACTTATCAAGAGTTAACAGTCTAGATAATTCTAATAGAGTTGAGAGATTAAATGTATCTCTCTTGATTATTTGATAAATCTGAAGATTGATTCACTCTGTACATAGTCCTTTTTATACAGAAGACACAAAGCTTCTCAGACACACGTGACAGCTCACGCTATACAACCAACAGACCCATGTGAACTCCAGACACTAGGACAGCTAGTCTGGTGACCTGTCATATCTATTAAATTCTATTAATTCTAGACCACTGACCTAGCTAGGTTAAAGATTCTATATTATTCTTGATTACTCTAAATCAAGTTTACATTCTTAACAACTACCACCAGTTCACGACTATCAAACCATCACTTTGAGATCTGCCATTACTCTCAGTCACCATTAGCATCTTCATCTTCAACAGCGCCGATTAATCATGATCAAACTCAATTATAGAATCGAGTTCCATAATATCGAACTCCATCAGCAAGTTTCAATCATCACCCACGTCTTATATTAGTTCCACCAACTCGATGCTATTTCATTCGAATTCATAAGCAATCATCTATGCCACTATGATCATCATCCTCATCAACATTTGATAGAACTCATCACAGCTACCATTAAAAGCATCACCAACTCTGCCTACTATCAATCAACCCATACCCATCTTCTACTAACGATACTGCCAAATAATCAAGCTCAACAGAACAACCAAGACCTCCATTAAGAGCAGCATAAATCTCGGATATTACAAAACTAATTTTTGTGTTTCAAATTAGGAGGAGAAGAAGGTGGCCCTTATCCACGAAACTGGTGTTTTTATCAATATTCAAAAATTAGGCAGCCTATAGTAATTACAAGGCGTCTTTATAAATGTTTGATCTTAGCTGCCCCTTATCGTTCGACAGAGTGCCAATAATAATTTCTATTAAAAAGATAGTTTTTCCCTTTATTCTCATTTTGCTTTGAACCCTAAACTCAGTCGGAATGATCTTGTTCCTTCGTCGTTGGCTTCGTTTTCTCGTTCTCTTCAACATGGTGGGAACAAATCCTGGATTTGACAGAGTCCCACTGGGTCTTTGGTATTTCTCCCTATAAAGCACTCTATTTTTACTTCTTTTAGAGATGTAACCTACAAAAGACATAATATGAAAAAGTAATAATTATACAAAGTAATTCATATAAAATCTAGCAAATAAGTGTAAGAAAATAATACTCAAAACATGTAAATTATGCACTTATCACACAACCATTCACAAGTTCATTTAAATTTAAATTTTTAACTACCTAGTATATAATTTTTATTCAAAAGTTCCAACAAGTTGTATGAAATAAATTGAATATTTTTACTGGACTCCTCAATTAATTTGTGATTTTATTTTGATACTTAAATTTTTATTTTATTTTTTTGTGAAATTGCAGGTACAAAGAACTTTACAGGTACAAACCTTTCAGTTATAAAGCTTGTTTCTACATCCTTACAGGACTTCACACATTCAACCTTTTTTTGTTCCAAAATGTTCCACCAATTTCGGCTGAATGAGGACGTTGATCGAAGAGTTTTGATTTAGTTTGAATTGAATGTAATGGATTAGTCTTATGCAATTTTAGTTAATTTTAATTACAAGTAACGGAATAGCTTATTATTTGTAATTAATCCAGTGTATTTTGCTTTAAAATAAGATAAGTCCAAATTGGTTGTGATAGTACACTTGTGATGGAGAGGCAAAGATATTTTTTTATTAATTAAACATAGCACAACATAACACTAAACTAAAACATAAAACAAACTTAATTAGTTCATACACTTAAGCAGTCCACTCTAACATTTTACACATGTACAATTACTTCTTATTCTAATATCAAATTTTTGAATTAATTTATAATATGCGTCTTTTTTATAAGATATAAACTTAAATCGTAAAAACTTTAATAAAAATATCGGACAATCTTTGGCATCATGTTTTTTTTCAGTTGACATAACTTTCATTCGATGCGTTCTTTAGAAGATTTTTCTTGGCTTTTGTAACCCGTACAACGGCTATTATGGTTGTTAATTTTAAAAACTTGAACTCTTCTTTGCCTTTTAGCAGCAGATTTCCCTAGGTTAACTTCAAAAATTTGGACTTTTCTTTCTTTCTACCATTCTCTTTTTTCTTTAACCAGCACATATCTTATCAAGAGCAGCTTCAAGTTTGGCTTCAAAAAAATCACAAAGCTGGTGTTGGTTGTTGACTTAGATGCAATTTGAGACATTTGTATTGAGAAATTTAGAAACCTGGTATAAGAATTAGAAGAATTTTTAGTCCAAAAGAGAAATGAATTTTGGTATGACTTGAGTATTTGAAGGTGGGCGTAATTCATAGGGGTAAAAATTTAGTTGTTTATGACTGTTGGGATATAGCTATTTGATAGACACATTTTAGTGTCTAATTTGCACCTTGGTTTCTATTAAGTTAGTATTCGGTTTTGCAAATATTACGTGTTTTTATGCTTTTGTAGGTACATTTGAAGAATAAAGATTTGTGGAAAAATTGGCTCAAAAAGTGATAAAGGCACCCAAGGACAAGTGTTATTTGGCACCCTAGAAGTTGATAAGGGGTACCTTCGAGTCAACTCGGGTCAAAACCGAGTCAAATCGGTCAACCCGAGTTGACCGAGTCAACTCAGCACGGGTCGGGACGGAAAATCGTCTGCATACTTTGGCAAATTTGATTCATGGTTAAACTTACATATTTTCGTCTCAAATTGATATACAAGATAGATGGGACCAATACAAGATTAAACACGTGAAGAATTAGAGGTTTACGCCGGAAAAATAGCCCCAAATCCGAGTTTCGCCGGAAAAAGGGAGTTATATTTTGATTCGGATTTGTGAAGATTTGGAGAGGTTTTAAAGAGTTCTATTATGTTTAGAACTCTCCCTAGGGTTTGTAGAGCCTATATATACCAAGAGAAGCCAAGAAGAACGGAGAGAATAGCTTAGAATTGAAGTTTCGGAGTCGCCGGAATTGTGGCCGGAATACTCACGATCCGGCCAACTGCTGCTGCACCGGTCACCGCCGGTGACCGTGTTCTTCATCCCATCGCCGCCGAAGAAGAAGACACAGCAACACTTTTAAGTGTTGCTGTTCTGTTGCCTATAGTTTTGAGTTTCCTTTCCCTTTTCAAATTGCCTTAGCCTTTTGCAACGGCTGAACCTTGTTCTGTAACACTTATAAACGCGTCTGTTCAGCTGTTGCACTATTATTCAACCTTGTAATCAATATTTTGAGCAATGAAAAGATCTTTTGAGCAAGTTTTCTTCACCATGAGCTAAGTCTATTTACTGGGATGATGGAGGAGGTTTTTCTCTCAATTTTATGTGGTAAGTCTATTTTTAATTAATTATTTATAATTATTTTATTATTATTTGCATGGATTTAAATTAGAAAAAAATGGTTTTTATTAAATAGTTGTGTTCTCTTTTGATGGGTCATGCTTAGTTAATTACTCTTGATGTCCCATGCTTAGGATTTACAATTATTCTTTTAGGAAACATATTTTTGGCAAACTTGAATTAAATTGTTAAAAAGAATTACATGATTAATCACATAGATTGTTAGAAATAACTGAACCCTGATTCCTAGTTTTCTCCATATTTTCTAAAAATATTCTCTAGTTTATTTTCCTGATTTTTATTAGTTTAGATTAAGTTTAATATTTTCTAAAATCATTACCTTCACAAGTTCGAGAATCGAACCTCTTTATTTACCACTTCTAAAATTACATCACTGTTGTAAATTCAAATTGAACCAATCGCCTTAAACTTCGATGATGGGTTTAAACTTCACCGATAAACTCATTTTTCCACAGTGACAAACTGAGTTTTCTCATCCACATGGACCTCAAATGTGTTATCTTTCCAAGTCCCACCGGCTTTGCTTTTATAGATTGAAATACTATCGAGTTCCATTTAGATCGAGAAACTTAGGCACATCCCAAGATTTAATAAATATCACCTACAGTTCTAACCTTCTGTAAATATGTTGTTAATCAAACTAGATTGTGCCTGTCCTACCAACGGGACTTTTATTTCCCTTTTTTTGTAGATAGAATAGTTTTTGGGTTGCCCGTGCTTGGCAATGAGGATATACTGTCGTTGGACCTCAATATTATGTTTTTTCAAATCCATCACTGGTACACTTAAGAAGTTTACCACAGTCATAAGTATGAGAAATAATATATATGTTTAGTTTTGAATAAATATCATCAAAATAAACTAATTTGTACATGGGAATTGTTCGCCCGAAACAGAATTTCCAGCTTCAACTTGTTTCATGCCATCGTCTTTTTGGTTTGATAACAAATCAATAATACATATTAGTAGCACAAACTAAACGATAAAAAACCTTCACCAGATTCACCACTTTTCTTATTACATATGCTGAGAAACTATTACCATTTAGCATGAATTGTAAGCAAAAGGTCTTTTTTTATTTGCATCTTGAGCTATGATTTCTGGTATTGAATCCAATATCGATAGTTATTTTCAATATCAAAAATACATATATCTTAAATTATTAAAATTACAATTAAGAATTACCTTTTCTTTTCTTTTTTTCTCTTAAGCAGTTTCTTTCTATTTGTACGACATTGTTGAATCATGTGATTGGCCATAGATTTATTTTTTGAAGAATTTGATTCGTAAGTAAAACAATGTAACTTTTTAAATATAATTAAATAGCAGCATCAGTTACATTAACAATTGAAAATCATCACAAAGTCATTGGACCTCAGAAAAGTAGCTACAATTTGCTATAATACTTATGTTTTTGTCAAACTACTAAAATATAATTCACAACCCTTGTTCCGAGACATAGTGTAGCCTATACATATTGTGATTACATACAAATATTAATAGAACCTAACCAAGAAATTAAACAAATAAATCAATTATAATTATATTCATGTGGAGTCATAGAACTATGTTAGTTGTTAGCTTTGTTGAGTCATAGCTACAATTTTCTTTCATACTTATGTCTATGTCAAACTACATATAACTATCAAATTTTTCATTATGTTTTGCTTCAAGGGGATTGAAATATATGGCGTGTTTTGTGCAAGTAGTTTGTGTAATGCAAACAAAGGAACAATACCATATACTTGCAAATATGAGAGAAATGATAAATTTGATTACAGTTCGCATAGTTGGTTTGTGCGTTTCAAAATTGTTATGCTGGTAGGTTTGGTTTATTTACAGTATTGTTTAGTATTTTTGCATTTGATCGGTTCATAAAATAACAACTCTTCGCGTAAAGATAATATGCGTTTTATCAAATTGTACCTTAAAAAAGTATATGTTTTTGAAAAAAAAATACAAACCTTTTATGTCAGGCGCGGTTTTTTTGTTAGTCAATATTTTTTCCCTTTCTCGTCGGTTTTCTCCATTATCTTTTATCTTGGATTATAGCAGTAGTTCTTTATTTGAAAAATTTGGAGTCTGATAGTTCTTAATGCTACACAGAATGGATTTTTGAGTAACATACTGAGTCTCAAGCTCTTAGCAATCCTACATGTTTCTTTTTGAAACTCTTCTAATGGATTGTGATGAAGATTTATCATGATTTTGATATAGATTGTATAGTAAAATTCGTTTTAAATTGTTTGTAGTGTTTCTTGTGTTAATATGATGTTTTTACAGTCTAGGTATTCTATACATATAGACTACAAAAAAAATATATTAAAACTTCAATAGAATTTAGATATATTTGTAGTTTACTATAAATAAAGTGTTTCTTTTTTTTCTGTCAAAGACGAGGTTTTTTCCTATTTAAAAAAAAATATAGAGTTTAGGACTGTTTATGGTTTACCATAAATAATGTAGCAAAAATAGAGTTAAATAGGGTTACTCAAAAAGATTTTGGGGCTATTATTTTAGTCTTATCCAATGAAGGTGACTATGGGGTATCTTAAAAATAGAAAATGTCTATATTATCCTTAACCTTTACACTAAACTTAAACTTATATCCTTTATTTTCATAATCATTTTGAATACCCCTTTTCTCCTTCTCTATATCTACTGATTGAAAAAAAAATTTCATCGTTTTCATTTTGATTGAAATCAAACATCATCGACCAAACAAACTTTAGGATTAATTGTTTGAACTTAAAACCAAAATTCATTAACCTTAAAGTTGAAACTTAGAACATCAAAAAAAATTCAAGTTAAACAAACAAAACGCAAAAATGATAGTAGTTGTGTCCAAACTTAGATTTTATTGCTTGAAATCAAAAAATTGATGGAAATTTTTTCTAGGATTTACAGTTGCAGAAACATAATCGGTAGGTAAAAATTTGATTTTATCCACCGATTATGGTTGATGTTCTTAAGAAATGAAGAACATCAACCATAATCGGTAGGTAAAATTGATCGTTATCTACCGGTTATTTTTGTGTCAACAAATTTAATTTTTATGTACTAAAAATTAAGCATAATCGGTAGATAACATGAACCCATGTCTACCGATTGTGAAAGCATAAAAAATTCGAAATTTGATAAGTTTTGCAAAAAATTGTGTTTGGGGCTACTTTCATAATCGGTAGATAATGAACATCACGAAACTACCGATTGTGAAAGTAGAGAAATTCGAAATTTTATTAATTTTGAAAATTTTCAATTTGGTGCTACTATCACAATCGGTAGATAATGAAAATCATGAAACAACCGATTGTGAAAGTAGAGAATTCGAAGTTTTATTAGTTTTGAAAAAAATAAATTTGAGGCAACTATCACAATCGGTAGATAACGAACATCAGGAATCTACCGATTGTTAAAGTAGAGAAATTTGAAAGTTTAGTAGTTTTGAAAAAAAAAAAAATTTGGGGCAACTATCACAATCAGTAGATAATGAACATCACGAAACTACCGATTTTCAAAGTAGAAAAATTCGAAGTTTTACTAATTTTGAAGGGAAAAAAATTGGGGCAACTATCACAATTGGTAGATAATGAACATCACGAAACTATCGATTTTGAAAGTAGAGAGATTAGAAGTTTTATTAGTTTTGAAAAAAAATGGGGCGACTATCACAATCGGTAGATAACGAATATCAGGAAACTACCGATTGTGAAAGTAGAAAAATTTGAAATTTTACTAGTTTTGAAAGAAAAAAAAATTGGGGCAACTATCACAATCGTTAGATAATGAACATCATGAAACTACCTATTTTGAAAGTAGAGAATTCGAAGTTTTACTAGTTTTGAAAAAAAAAATGGGGTGACTAGCACAAACGAACATCAGGAACTACCGATTGTGAAAGTAGAGAAATTTGAAATTTTGCTAGTTTTGAAAGAAAAAAAAATTGGAGCAACTATCACAATCGGTAGATAATCAACAGCACGAAACTACCGATTTTAAAAGTAGAGAAATTCGAAGTTTTACTAGTTTTGAAAAAAATTAAATTTGGGGCGACTTTCACAATCGGTAGATAATGAACACCACGAAACTACCGATTTTGCATAATTTACATGTTTAGAGTGTTAAATACATACTTTTTATAGCTATAGTTCTTTCATTACTTGGTATTACGTTTTTTTTCTATCTTATGTATTATATCAGGTGAATCATCCGAGAATGAGCTACAAAGTGCTAAAAGAGCAAGGAAGTGAAGTGTTATTGATGAAGAAGAGCCAAATACTAAATTCAAATCATTCAAATCCAGTAGTTCTTATGATCATATTGTATATAATTCAAATACGAATTGAACGCAAAAAGAATGAGGGCATTCTGACTTCGGACGAAGAAGTTGTGGGCAAAACAGCCGAAATAAATAGCGAAACACACAGCAGACAATCAGTAGATAATGGGGAACCTGAGACTACCGATTATAGACAGTTTTGGACACAGAAAAAGTACGTTTAGAGGTATTACAATCGATAGATATGATGGGTATCGAGCCTACCGATTATGGACACTTTTGGTTACAGAAAACTTGAGTTTTTGGGACATTACAATCGGGAAAAAGATGAGAAACGAGATTACCGATTATGGCAAGTTTGGGCACATAAAACTGGAGTTTTTGGGACATTACAATCGGGAGAAAGATGAGGAACAAGACTACTAATTATGGCAAGTTTGGGTACATAAAACTTGAATTTTTGGGACATTACAATCGGGAGAAAGATGAGAAACGAAACTACCGATTGTGAAAGTAGAGAAATTCGAAATTTTATTAGTTTTGAAAAAAATAAATTTGGGGCAACTATCACAATCGGTGGATAATGAACATCAGGAAACTACCGATTGTGAAAGTAAAGAAATTCGAAGTTTTATTAGTTTTGAAAAAACTAAATTTGGGACAACTATCACAATCGGTAGATAATGAACATCACGAAACTATCGATTATGCTTCTATTTTGGAATAGAAGAGTATAATCGGCAGAAAATATACTCTATTTCTACTGATTCTAGGACGTTAATGGCGCCGAATGCATTCAATCGTCATCTCTAATCGTCATGATATTCTTAATGATGTTTCTCACCTTCTTCTTCATACTCATCCATTTTTGTTATTGATTTTAAGTAAACCTAGTTTTCTCAAACTTCTCCTTCTCTAATACACACTCTATTTTTTTTTAAAACCATAGCTCAAATGAGTTTTTCTAACACTAATAAAATCAAAATTAAGTAATAATAAAACAAGGGTAGATTAGCCATTATAAAAAATGTATGGATAAGGGGTTGTTGATATTACTTCGTAGTGACCCTATTTTGTTTTATTAGTCGTCCCAAATTCTTTGTAGGTCACCCTCAAGAACGTAAGGATAAATAAAGTGTTTCCTTTTTTTTTGTCCTTCATGGTTTTTTTCTAGCTAAAACCATAAAAACCATAACCGTTTATTAAAGACGATTAAACGTAGATCATTAATCTGAGATGTTGTATACCCACTATAGGGACACTAACCCGGTACAACTAAGTATAAATATAAAAAAAGTGTAATAATTTTTAAAATAGCCAATAGAAAAATAGATTTTTTTAGCCAATAATATTTGAATCAAACCAAACTTGCCAAGTATTCTCACCAGAATTGTTATTATCACAACTTATTTCGTACAATAGAAAACACAAAATCTATCACTTTATTTATCTAGGCTTTTGAATATCTAGACAGTAAACCTATGATTTTGGGATCTCAGCCTCCATTTCTCAAATTCAGTCCTATCTGGTTCAACCTTCCCACATTTTGCAAATTCTAATATTATGGTTTTTTTTGTTTTTTTGAAGCATGGCTAATATTCTTGTTCATTGGCCACAAACCCTTGATTTAGTTCAAATTCAAATACCATTTAATTTTTCACAAAATTCTAAAACAATTAAAAAAAAGAGAAACTTTTTTCTTCCTCCACCAGCAAACAAAACCAATTTATGAACTCTTTTAAAACAGAAAAATGTAGATTACAGAAATTGGGGCTGGCGATCAGAAGGTGGACAAGTGAGCTGAGTGGAGTAAATACCTACAAACAGTTCCAGACAAACAAAAAGCTACCTGAATAGCAGGTAAGGATTGACCATAATATTTGGGCCCATAGTGAAAACACAAACATTTGGGACCATAACATTTTCTGGAGCCAAGATACTGGTTCCAGAACCAAGCCTGCCTTTTGCACCTCCTACCTAACTGCTGAGTCTCTCGAAGAAATATAAGTAGCCCATATCTTTAGGAGGATTGTGTGAAACTCCAACCTTGTCGTCATTGAATATCACCCACTTCCCATCTTTATTCACATGAGCTACATAATGTCCGCAATGAGTAGAAGTACCAATGTGACTCACCAATCCAATAAGCTTGTATTCTGCACAAGAATGGAAAACAATGAGATCCTAACAAACTTCTTATATGTTTCGCGTGCACCAACCTCGTGTGAAACACAGTTCTGGGGACACGAGGAAAATCAGAGGACTCAAATTCGGTAACCAAGATCATGCCAGTTCTTCGCACACAAAAAGATTGGGTTCTTGTAAATTGTAACAGCTTTCATCCCCATTAGAAGTTTGACATTTAAAGGGAACTACACCACAGCTCTAAATCATTGAATTTCATACTTCTAGTGCATTTTAACATTTTAGAATAATCAGGTTGTGACTATGGGTTTGCTACGATGTAAAAATGTCATAGTTTCCTTGTCAAAACTAATTCACAAAAGTAAACCAGCATAGATAACACAAACTATAAGCTTTTCATAGTCGAGCCTTGTCATCGAACTTACAAGCCTGGATGCAGTAAATAAACTTCAGAAAACCCACAACTCTACCCCCCCATAGGCAAAAGTTGAAGAAATAAATTCCTAAATGCATCTGTTGTTTAATGGTATAAATAAGAAAGGAAGACGAAGGAAGTGAAAGATACTAACTTCCTCCTCCATCAGGTAATCCACCATCCGCAGAACACTCTGCACCGCTTGGTGTAGCATCCATATCGGATGGAGCAGAGGCGTTAGGATTGCTAAATATCCAGTCTGTAGCTTTCTCAATATTTCCACCCTGTCAAGAATCCCAAACCAGAGAAAGCAGTTTACAACATACCATGACTACATCAAAGAAATTGCTCAGCAAAACATCTGCGATACTGATGCAAGAGATGTGGATGGATAAAGAATCTTACTGATGCTTTCAATGCTTTTATAGCAATATCTTCTTGAAAACCAAAGGAAACCAAGGTATCAACTTGTGATTGGTCGACGGGTAATGGGACACTCTCACAGATAAGATCATCTATATCTGAATGCAAAATACGAAGAACCCATTGTAACTCGGAATCAGAGGGTGTAACAGCGTAGCATAAAAGATGAATGTTACACGGCTCAAAAAGGCTTGATCAGGGTCACCATACCTGGATCATCCATGTGAGAGAGCAACCAATTCATAGCCTCCTCCACCCCAGCATTTGAGGTGTTAATAGCAGCCTTTTTACAGTGGAGATTGTTGAATCCCATTACGACAAGTTGTGAAACAATATTATCATCTGCTGATGGACTTGATTCTACTGTCACGGACCCAGCAACTGCAAAACAGATGAAACAAACTTAGCAGCACCCTTGTGACACCCTCCTACACAACATGCAAACTGATAACAAAACAGGACATATGATCACAGAGCAATGAACCATTCAAGTACAATATAGTATCTTAGACAGTCAGGTATTGCCAAAGAGTGTTTCCAACAATAATATCTTACTGGTAAATTCATATATTTATTCAGCATGACAAATAGATATCATACTACTGAAGCCACTTCATTACGCACCTTCCTCGGGTAACAACTCTTCCCCTGGCTGAAGACCCTTGCTGCGCATGTGGCTAATATCTATAACATCCGGAACATCTATATACACATCTGCAGAAATTCGAAGGACAAAAGACCAACTAATGTTGAAATGAAGTAAGTGATTTAAAGGTAGAATGAGGGGGAAAGAACACTGCAGCAGTTTGGTAGAAAGAGGTAAGAAGACAAGATACCAAGCTTTTTAGGCACCCAACCCTCCTCCATGACAAATTTCCGCATATGCAACACTAGATAATCCGGGAACGAAGTTAAGCCAGTAGTTCTGCAAGAAGCAATAATACTTAAGATAGTTCTCTTCCGGTTTGAGATTATACACCTAGTAAAGGTGATGCACCAGTGATAGGCTAGAGCCTTGAAACAATACTGAGTTCTGAATCACCCCTCAACTTTCTTTACAAATGACAGTAAGAAGTGCACCACAGTGCAAGACACAGACATCGCATTCGTAAATATAATGAGCTAATAATTTGTTAGAAACTTACTTGATTGCCGTGGTCTTGGCTTTCAAGACGCTGCTGTGGAATTCATGTACCTCCTCTGGAGCTGAAAAGATTTCCAAGCATGCTTCTAGGGGTACTCTTGGGCGTACAATTTCATCATTTGATCTGAAATAGTGAAGTAAAGTTTTTTAAGAACAATGTACGAAAATATACTGGAGCAAAATAATTGCATCAACTTGTTTTCTGTTACTTACACTTCCTTTCCTTCCAAACTCCTTTCTGACTTCAACTTGTAAAAGGCTTCTAGCTGTTCTGAATACTCAAATCAAGAATCATAGTATTTAGTGACTCCACATACAGGCTAATCAGGAAAGTAGTTCGCAGAACCTTACCTTTGTTAGTAGCTTCATGCAAGGGAATGTTTAAGGAAAGGGTGTAGTCAACTCTTTTATTATAAGTAACTTTTCCAGATGGACATTGTAGACGCTCTTCAATACCAAATTTGAAACTCTTAGAGGGATCCAACAGAGGACTTCCAGCATTTGCTCGCTCAACTTGGTCAAGAACATGTAGAAAGAACTCCAAAGCATCCTAGGAAGAAGTTACGAAAACTAAGTTACATAGAAATAGCTATAAGCCTGCTGATAGTGTCAACATTGAAAAAGAACAAAATAAATGAATATATGTATGAGAAGCAAAAGGCTGCACATCTAGGTATACACGCTGCATAGAGCTACAAGCAGACACCCACTTCAGGGATAAAAAACACATAATGATTTTATCATTTCATCCAAATAGTGGCAAATACTATTCTACAGCATGGGACAATTTCATCACTCTTCAACTCCTTGAGCAATGTCTCATTCATGACATGATCCTTAAGAACCTTAACAAACATATTAAAAAAACAGATGACAAAACTCCAAGTGCATCCTTATCATATTATTTAATGCAACATTGAGGACTGATAACAACAGTGGTCCTTTTGGTTTGTGCTGCACAGGAAAAAGAAGAAGAAGAAGAAGAGGAAACTGGTTTCCTGCTAGCTTGTTTCTGTCCAAACAGATAAGTCATGAATATGTAGTGTCCCTGTCACACTTTCTTCGTGCACAAAATACGAAGGGCATTCACAAATTTTTGTACCTCAAGTCAATTTTTGTCAGACAGCAAGTTGCAACCAAATAGGGCTTGGTTTAGCAACAGCGGACCTCGACTTAGTATCTCATCGGAGAAAAGAGAAAAGATGAAACAAGAAGGTAGACTCTTCATAACTTTTTTACTTTGCACCATGTGTCACAAAAAGTGTGTGAATGTGTATTAGCAAAGTAGGGTTCTTTGACTGTGAGAAAGACAATACCTGTTGTCTCATAGTAGAAAACTCAGGATGGCTTGCAGCAATAACTGACTTGAACATACGAGGTGGTATTCCCTCCTGTTTCTGAAAGAAGAATAACATTTTAAGTATCCAATGCCAGCACAATCACTTGGAATAATTACATGCATGTTACCAGACTGAGAGAGAAATGAATCCATATATCACAAAGATAATACACATGCTACATCATCAGATCAATATTAACAGCATAAATTCTACTCTGACAAGAATTTGAGCACACTAAGGTCAAAAGATTTATGCAGAGAACTTACTGTACTTGTAGTTGAGGGAGCAGAATCAGAACTCCCGTCTTTCTGAAAAACAAATGACTAGTTATACTCCATGGACCCGAAAGAAGAGACAAAATTAAGTACCAACTAATAACTTCTCTTTTCTATAGAAGCAAGCAAGCTTAGCTTTTTCATAGATAGCATACCTCCTGAGCAGGAACCGAATATTTACCGCTCAGCAAACCATGTCCAAGTTTTGTCCTATCACAAAACGAGCAATATGATATTTAGATTATTACAATCAATGGGATAAACGAACGGACAATTCATAAAGGAATCACTTAGACGTAGTATCAAAGAAGCTACACATCATGAAAAGGCAGTCGTTAAAATAACATAATAAAAACTACCGAAACATAGCACCACCAGGACGACAATTACTGAAACAGGCAGGTATACATTTACCTCTGTTAACCTCTGTTAAAAGTGTATAGTTGAGTATGTCTTCATTAAGAAATATATGTCTTTCTAGTAGCCTATTTAGGTTATGTTCAACAACAGGAAATCATCGCATGTAGCTCAAGCAAGATAGCTTACAAAGAATCAAGATCCACAAAATATAACCTTAGCATAAAACCCCATAATAGAAACTCCTACTATTCCTTTAAAATGGGAACCAAAAAAGAAAAACTACAACCTGTATGAAAAACCTCAAAATTTGAAAGAAACAAGTAGTCTTATTTCAGAGGAGATGACAATTAGAGAACAGCACACGAAACCATAAACTACCATTCAAACCTCAAAAACATCAAAATGAAACTTAATAAAACAAGAGGGGGAATGGAGATGGAGAAAGTAAGCAAAAACTCACAGGTTTAGGAACACATTGTTAAACAGATCTCACAAATTGAAAGTGAAATGAAAAACCCAGCGGCGATGCTCAAGATAAAGAAACTCATAAAGCAAGGAACAATACAGCAAAAAATGACAGAACGATGCTCGTGCATTAATTACTCACAACTGCATATTCAAGTCCACAGTTGGGTCAGCAGGTGCAGTCTCAAAAGCCTCTTTCAAACTTTGACTCTTGTAGTACCTGACATGAAAATACATCACCCTTAAATTTTAAAAGAGCAGGAAAAAAAGAAAAAAAGAAAAAAAGGAAAAAAAATGTTGAGCTAATCCAGAATGCAAATTAAATGTGAACCCTTATGTTCCATACAATAATATACTGACCGTGAACAAAAAGAGCTTGTTGAGAATACCACTTGCATTGTCGATGCCAGATAGCAACTGTGGAGAACATCATTTAAGGCAAATCAAAAAGTTTAACCAAGAATGGGACAAACCAGAGTAATTACATAAAAAGAAGAAAAAAAAAGTTAAAGAGTGTGACTGTGAATCCGTCAGCAGCCCTGATGGACCAAACTTACCTATTTCCAATATTAACAAGTCCAGTATAACCAGGTCCAAATAATGGTTCTGATTCCTGCCCACTTTCTTGTATGCGATTCCAATCATAATTGGTATTCTGGTCAAGCTCCCTTTCCGCTGTTGTCATTTCAGTCTAAGAACACACAACTGTTAGTTCAACTGTGCAAACACGACTCTCAGATGGAATGAGGAATATGGTGGGAAACGCAATAGCAAGAAATTTTTCGGGTGTGAATTAAGAAATTTTCATTTTTCTTGCACAGTTTATGGCGGAAATAACAGTTTTTTGCGAAAATAGCATAAAAGTTCCCCTCACATCCAAAATAACAGTTTCTGATTCAAAAAATCCTTTTTGGAACAGCCCAACAAACACTGGTGAGCAAAATAATTTCTAGATAAGGGGACTTAAACCATGTGACCTAGGTAGGAAGCCCAAAATCTATGGGATTGAGAAATTTGTATGGCAGATGCTTTAATGTAGTAAGAAATGCAATCTGTTCTTATTGTTCAGAGAAGAAAGATTTATCAGATTTAACGGTGTAATATCTTTTTTATCCTTTTTACTAACATTCCAGCCCTATTCCCAACGATAAAAATATAAACAGATAAATAGATATATAAAAACAAAACAACAAAAAAAAAAACTAACCTTTTTAAGCGAGGAAAAATCAATTCCAAAAAATGCCAAATGTTGAGCTAATAGTGGGTCTTCAACACTTTCATCCTCCGGATATGAGAACACATCTGAGCTGCCACAATAGGTTCTATAATTAGCTCTAAGTACATGTCAATCAAAAAATTACGATAATCAAGGTACGAGAGAAAAATTCATTTTGCAGTCAACATTATTTGGACAAACGTTTACATAAATATCTGAGCTGTGAAATTAAAATGACCAGAATACTCCCCACTAGTATTGCACTTGCATATCAAAATTTCTTTGTTAAAACGGTTGAGTTAGAGAACATGACAAAGTTTAATACTTGATAATAAATGTCAAATTGAGGATAAAAGAAGGGGTTACCTGCTCCTTCCAAATCAGCAGTTATAGTTCCCAGCTTTACAGCAAGAGGGTGGTTTGTTTCTTTGTAATGTTCAATAGCATGATTGTTGCCCCCACTTCCATCCCAGTTTCTTCTCCCACAGAATATCATTCCATCAGTTAAATTTAGCCATAAGTTTTCAGTCTTGTCACATTTGCAGCATTTCCACCCAGAAGGAGGCACAACAACACCGGTATCAATCTGTATCAGATTTGTAGCATAGGCACTAACTTGCTTCTTATCAGCTGTCCAAGATGCTAATTGTTCTTTTTTCTCAGCACCCTCAGCCCTTAAAACAGTATCAACTGCCAGCCTCACCTGCAATTTCAAAAGAAAATCGAACATCAATGTTTAGAGCCAAACACTGTCAAAATTGTCTCTGATTTTATTCATATTATATTCTTAAGCAGTAATCAATTCCACTTTTCAAGTAATCAATTGCAAAATAAGAGAAGAGCACCTTTTCTGGCAGCTCAACCGAAGGAAATGGGAGGTTGACAAAATCAGGCAATATTACAATATTGTAAGTTTCTTCATACTCAGGGTCATGGTTGTCAAATCCCCCATCAACCCCTGCAAATGAAATCGAATTTCAGCTATGCTTCTTGTTTTCTTAATGGATTTTTAATGTCCACCAGTTACTACAAACATCTAATTCTGAATTTCTAAAACAAACCAAAAATATGAAGACTGAATGAGTTTGATCAAATATGATCAAATACTACAATCACGGTAGAATGTGGATGTAATGCAAGAGAAAACTCTACAATTTAACTGAAGATTACGGCAATACAAACCTAAAAAAGATGAATGTAAAACACTCAAGGAAAGAATTATACCTATAGCTAAAAGAGTCGGTTTCTTGAGAGGTCTGTCATCTGAAACTTGTTTCATAGTTTGTTTTATATGCAAATAAACTGGATTTTCGGTTTTCTCATAGTTCCAACCAACACAGTGTTTTCCAAAAGCAAGAAACGAACTCATATCAACGAATAATCCTCCTTCAGATTTCTGAAACTCATCAAAAATAACAATTTTCCATTCAAGATACACAGAATAAGGAAACGAACATTCGAAATCAAAATATGCATAAATAGAAGCAAAGAAATTGTACCGGGGTATCGAATGAAACACAGCATTCTTGCTTGTAAATTCGATTAGTAGGCTCTGGAATTCGAACTCGAGAGAGATTCGATCTAAGAAGTTCCATTGGAGCTACCATCTAGGGTTTGTTGAAGGTTTCAGAAGAAGAGTTTAGGGGGAGAAAAGAATTAATAGTTTTTCAGGGTTTTTAGGTGAGAAAAGAAGTTTGCGAGGGAATATATTATTTGCCCTAAAGCTTCTGCAAGCAAACTTATTTTGGGCCGAAGGAATGATCGCAAGAAACGTATGTATGCTTCAACCGACTCACAGCATATGCTTCCAGTCTGACCATTTTGTAGATTTTGTCAACATTATAACTTAATCAGCGTTTTTTCTTTTTTTTTCTTAATAAACGATGCTGGCGAATTTCAAACTCAGATCGTTAATATCATCACTCAATAACTTTACTACTGTAATATAGTGATGCCTACATTATAACCTAATGAACCTAATCAGCTAACTCAGGATAACATAACTCCTAATGTTGGCCATCCGCATATGGATCAAGGTTCGATTATCCGTTTAAGTTTAGTTTTGCTCGGAAGTGGAGTTGTCGATGGGTACTCGACAATCCAAAACCATGGAAACAGAGACTTGATTCCAGTTCCTGGTCCTAGAATTTGGCCCATTAGCAAATTTTAATACATGATGATTAGAACCTATTATGATCCATTAGCTCATAGAGTCCAAAACGTTTCATCCAAGGAATACCTACAGATAAATACATAAATAACTGTTTATCTTTTGGTATTGAACTCATCAAGATTAAACATCTTTTTCTTCTTCCACGATGATGTTATAGATGACCACATTATAACTTTTTTCGAAGTTAATTTCTTGTTTATTTTAAGGTCTTTTTTTTTCTCCACAAGATCATTCAAGAACTGTTAAGAAAAGTTATTCAGATTTTGTTAATTATTTCCCTTATGGACTCTGAGAATAAAACTCCATTAGACGTATTATCATATTTCGGTCTGAGAGATCTTAGGTGAGTAACTACAAGTCGTTTGTAGCATTCCAACGCATTGACATAATGTTTATTACCGCATGTACTTGTAAATTGGGGATCAAGGAGTTACTAGCTAACTAAATATATGATTCATTTTTCGTGATTGATATTGTGTTCATCATACGCCATCCTAGTTGGAGGTCGGGTAGCGATAGTCTTCTCGATGACCTACGGAGCAATTCCTAGGCATTAACGGACATCTGATAAGGGATTCTGTTGAACCGAGGTAATTTAGTGCTAGTAGATTCTATCTCAACCACACTAGACTGAAGTTGCATAGTAAGGAAGATTGCAACGGCTTAATTCGGTGAGTATCCAAAGCTGGACTACATCCAAGAAGTTTTATGGGCTTGTTTTATTCCTCGTTAACAAAGTCGTTGAGTGTCTTGTCTATTTTTTAATTCTGTATTATACTACCTCTAGCCTTTATAATTAAAAGCAACAATAAAAACTGGTCAATCACCTTGACTTTTCCAACGATCTTCTCTTTCACCAAAATACCAAACAAGTTGTATATTTTATAGGTTAAAACAAAAAAAAATGAGACTACTCAATACCCTAATCTTTTCAATTGGTATAAGAACATGGACACACGTAAAAGATCTAACAATTTGTGTTTGTCCTAATCCAACCTATTGACATTAAGTTCTAACATGTGGGACACGTCGGTAGATATAATTTTATCTTTACAGCACCATATTCAGCAGATGAAAACAATGAAGCTTTTATAGACTTGTGAACAGACTATTTTAATAACGGAAACACATTCCACATAAAAAGTCAAAAGATACCTTCATTTGCTCATTTTGAAAAATAGAGGACGCATCATAAGAGATATAACATAAAATACCGCCATTCGTCAGAATTGGGTCCCCTTCGATATCGAAGACAACCTGACTCATTCCGGTTTTGTTATAAAAAAAATGTCCAAAATCAAACTCGAATCATCTTCAGTCGTCCCGCTAACCTAAAATGGCTTGTTGCATAACAAACAATCACCGTCAAAACACTAGTTCAAACAATTGCATGTTGGGTCGTCAATACAATGAAAGCCCACAAACATGACTGGTGACACCCGCACGCAACAAGCAATAAGTCAAAATCAACATTCACAAAGAAGGGGAGGCGTCAAGCTACTAATCAAAATCCAAAACGATAATTCAGGATATAAAAATATACATCTTAGATTTACATCTCTCAAGATGGCGCATGCAAATAAAAAAGAAAATTATACAACGGATAATTTAGTTTAGTGGTCGTTAGATAATTTAAATTTTTTGTGTGGCTCATTTTCTCTTATTTAGCTATGTGATAGAGATAATTTTGGAATCATAAAAAATATACCCCAATCTTATGTTAAACCATGCACATACTATAACAAGATCTGTATTGGCATATTGGTTTTATTTGGGGGGTTAACGGGTCTAGCTTCGCTCGGATATCAATGGAATCAATGTCGGTTATAAAAATCGGTTCTGGTTCCTAAAAGGTACTTAAATTAATGGAAATTTTTGGATACGGTTGTAAATGGTGGAATTTTGACAAAGGTGAAAACTATAAAATTGTTTGTACAGTATCAGAAATATCGAATTTACAAATTTATTTTTATCATGTATCAAAAATATAGAGCCTGGATGTCCATCCCACATTCGAACTGAGAATACATATTATATTAATAGTTATAAGCACTCCAAACTGATCTAACAGCTTTTTTATAATATCACAGCTTCACTCAGTTGAACTTTCGATATTGGCAACCTGAGCTTATGCCAAGCACAATAATTCCCTGGATAAATTTTTGCTTTAAGTATCAAAGCCGCAATTTGGATGAAATCCATAGTTTACACAAAAAAGGAGAGTGCGCAAAACGCCTAGCGTTCCCTTGAGAGCTTGGCGTCATCCCTTGCTTGGTCGTAATCTTGTTTGGTTGTAACCTTGCTTGGCCATAGCCATGCTTAGCTATAGCCATACTTGTCGTATTCATGCTTGTCATAGCCATGTTTTTCATAGTTGTGTTTGTCGTAACCTTGCTTGGCCGTAGACATGCTTGTCGTAGCCATGTTTTTTGTAGACATGCTTGAGCGTAGCCATGCTTATCGTACCAATATTTTCCATAACCATGCTTGGTCGTAACCTTACTTGGTCGTAGTCATGCTAAGCTGAAACCTTACTTACTCCTCGAGCTCACGCCAACCCTTGCTTGGTCCTCGAGAAACATGGTGCCAACCTTGCTTAGTCCTCGAGCACACACTTGTTTTGGGGTGAAAAACAAAATAATACTTTTTGTAGGTTCAAGAGATCAAAATCATACAAGACGAGTCTAAACCAAGAAATGACCGTTTTGCTTCGGTCAAAAATGTGGAGATGAAGGGTTGATATAAGGAGAGGGAAGCATAAAATGTTGATAAATCACTATGTATGCAGAAGGAAGGTGTGAATGAGAATCAAGTACATCAAAAGATCGTTTAGAATACTAAGACAACTATGGCAAAAGTTCCAAATCCTGGAGGTTTCGATATTTGTTTTACTCTTATCATCAAGGATAAGAATAATGACTTGGTTCAAGATGTTTTTAAAGATGATGAATTTGTTGATGCAATTATTCCTTCAAGTAGTCAAGGAACTGTGACTAAGGATGATGATCATTCAGGGATATATATATCTGTTGAGGTCAGTAGTTCATGTAAGTTTCATGCATTACAAGGTTTTGAGAATGATGATTTTCCTCCTTTGAGTATTAACAAAATTTTAGATGTTGTATCTAGTAATACACCATCAATTCAAGTAGTTAAGGTAGTGGGAGACAGTAGTAAGGAGAATCTTGGTCCTAAGAAAGTTGTGCAGCTAAAAAATATTAGCCTTATTACTACTAGGAGACAAATGGCAATCAATTTAGCAACAAAAAAAAAAGGTGTGAGAAGTCCTTTTTCTTCTCACAATACAATTTCTAAATGAAAACATTGTTTTAGAATGTCAGAGGCTTGAGAAGGAATAGATCCAAAGACAAACTGAGAAGTTTAGTGAGTCAATTTAGTCCTAATTTATGTTGGGTGGTGGAACCAGAATTTAAATGGAATTCTAAAGATTTTCAGAGTTTGAGGTTGAGGGGTGCGAATAATTTGGTGATTCATAATCCAGTAAATAATAGGAATTGGAACATCTAGTTATTTTGGAGTGATTCTATTGCTACTCCAAGTGTTGTATCAATAACTGGCCAAGTAATAACAGTAAATGTTGGTGGGGTTTTGGTATCAGGTGTGCATACGGCGTCATTGACTGTTGACATAAGGGAATTATGAACAGAATTAAAAAAAAATTAGTATTCTGGATTTACCATGGCTTGTAATTGGTGATTTTAATATTGTTTTGAGCGTGGATGAGAAAATGGGGGGTAGGATACCTCTTGGAGTTACAATGCAGGATTTCCATGATTGCTTAAATACTTGTTTGTTAATGACAACTCCAAGTTCAGGTCTTCAATACACTTGGTGTAATAATAGAGCATGATTGAAAAGAATTGTGTGTACTTTGGATAGAGCCTTATATAAATTCAAGTGGCTTGATTTGTATCCAGGATGGTATTACAAAGTTAATATCAGATGTGTTTCAGGTCATAGTCCTATTTTGGGTTTTTTTTTTTTCAAATTCCTAAACCAAATAATATTCCATTCAGAATGCTTAAAATTTGGTTAACACATGATGGTTTCAAGGATTTAGTGCAAAAGGTGTGGAATGAAGATGTAAGAGGAAATCTTGATGTTTTGTTCATGACCAAAATGAAATGCATGAAAGTCAAAATAAGGGAATGAAATTTGGTATGTTTTTGGATATGTTAGAATAAAATTAAAAAATGCAGAAGAGGAAGTAATAAAGGCATTATTGATATCTGATAAAAATCCAAGTAATATAAAATTACTGATTAATCTTGTGACTGCTAAGAAGAAACATGAGATGATAACACAACAATATAAATCAATATTGCATCAAAAGTATAGGGTAAAATGACTCAAAGATGGACCAAAAAATACTAGATTTTTTTATACTTCAGTAAAGATTAGATAAGTTGTGAATTCAATCTCTGAATTGGAAGATGAAGCTGGGACTATAGTAATTGATCATCAAAGGATTGCTAGCATTTTGGAGCAACACTTTGAAGAAAAGTTTAAGTACAGAGAAGTAAAATTTATGGAGGATATTTTTGAAGCCATACCTGAAGTGAATACAGGTGAAGATAATATGATATTGGAAGTTATTCCTTCTGAAACTGAAATTAAAAATGTTGTGTTTGAGCTTGATGCAGATAGTGCTCCAGGTACAGATGGATTTCCTGTTTTTTCCTATATATTTGCTTGGGAAATTATTGGTGAAGATGTTATTAAAGCCATTCAATACTGCTGGAAGAAGGGTTTCATTCCAAGAGGTTTGAATAACTTTCTTTTTCTTCTTCTAAAAGTTAGATGTACAAGAAAACCAAGTCAGTTTAGGCCTATAGGTTTAAGTAATTTTAGTTTTAAATTTTTTACCAAAATCATTACTACAAGAATGTGTAGCATGATGGAGAAAATTGGGTCAAAACAACAAGGTGCTTTCATTAAAGGGAGGTGTATCCAAGAGCAGGTTGTACTTACTTTTGAGATGATCAATGAATTGGAAATAAAGAGGATAGAAGGCAATGTGAGACTGGAATTAGATATTACTCAAGCTTATGATTCATTGAGTAGATATTTTTTATATGAGGTCATGAGAAGATTTGGTTTTTCAGCTAATTATGTGAAATGGCTTCATCAACTTTTTCTTTCTGCAAGGGTATCAATACTTGTTAATAGTGGACCAGTTGGTTTCTTTCAAGTGGCTAGAGGATTGAGGCATGGTGATCCATTATCACCAATTCTTTTTGTGATTGCTGAAGATGTTTTAAGTATAAGTTTAACTAAAATGGTCCAGAATAATAAGATTATTCTAATGGTGAATATGAAGGGTATTCAACCAACTCATTTTTTTTTTTGTAGACGATGTGTTTTTATTTTTCAATGGTCATAAGAATAACATTAACACAATAAAGAAATTGTTGACTGACTATCAAAGTTCACCAGGCCAAGTGATAAACCAGTTGAAAAGTAAAGTTTTTGTTGGAGGTGCCACAAAAATGAGGAGAAACCAAATTGTTTCTGAATTTCAAATGTCTTTATCTAATTTTCCAGATAAATATCTAGGAGTGATTTTGAAACCAGGAGGGGTGAAAACAAGCTATGTTTGGGGTTTTGTGGAGATGTTACAGAATAGGATGACAAGCTGGAGGGGTAAATTTTTAGCTTTTCAGGAAAGAATCACTTTGTAAAGTCAGTATTGCATAGCATTCCAGTGTTCAACATGTCAGTGTATAAATGGCCAGTGAAGATTATTAAAAAATGTAAAGGGATTATAAGAAACTTTATCTGGTCAGGTGATCCATCAGTTAGGAAGATTATGACATTGAAATAGGATAAAGTTTGTACTCCATTGGAAGAAGGTGGTTTAGGGATTAACAGATTGATGGTTATTAGCAAATCATTGTTGATGAAACTATTATGAAAGGTTCAGAATACAACTGCAAAATGGGCTTTGTTTATGAAAGCTAAGTAGATTAATAGTGAGGTGAATGGATAACTGGCTATAAGAAGTTGATGTGATTTTATATAGTGGTAAAAAGAGGTTCGATTCTCGAACT
>JAJJMC010008078.1:4537620-4562117 GCA_023531435.1 Papaver californicum | reverse complement strand
TTATCTTCACAAGTCTAGTAACGAACTCTTTTTACCACTATTCTAAAACACATAAGTGATGGCGCTTCAATAGGTAACCCTGAAAATGCTGGGTGTGGTTTTTTGTATAGAGATAGTTCAGGTGGTGTGGTATTCGCAGAAGCTAGAGGCCTGGGAATTACTACAAATTTCATAGCAGAGCTAATGGCTATTATTTGTGCTACAAAATGGGCAGGTAAGAATAAGGTGGCAGATGTGATTATAAGTTCTGACCCCATAACTGCAATAAAGGCGTTTATATCAGAGAAATTGCCTTGGTTTGTTCAGTCAAGATGGTGTAGAATAAAAGAATTGTTACAAAGTGTGAAGTTCTTACATGGAGTAAGAGGGATCAATTTTACATCAGATATTTTGGCAAAAAGGGGAACAGGTATGAGGAGAGGTGATTCTCATAAATATATGGTCAGATAGAATTTTATGGCAAGATTAGAAAATAGATTTCAAGTATACTATAAATTTTGTTAAATTGGGGCATTTAGATGAATACTATCTTTAATTTTTCGTCTGTGTTCTTGAATTCTAAAACTTAACTTGTTTTTTTTTTGTTTCAATGAGTGCTAAAATACATATAGATAAAGCAAAAAATATATAATTGTGTGATGAAAATGGTAGTGTGTAGTTGAATACTGGAGTATCTCTGGGATAAATCTCTTTTCTTTTTTTTTTGTTTCGACTAGATGAAGCCATCTATTTTACTGTCTTCTAGTGAACATACTGATTTCTCGTAAGTTGTGGAAGTTGTGAAAATATGGATAAGTGATGATCGTGGGGATTGTAGTGGAGTCATGTCCGCTAAAGTCAGAAGGATTGTATGACCACTACTTTCTCATCCTCTCAATTGCTCCTAACTGTCCCACTATTTATTACCTTTTCGTAGTTGATGTGTTTCCATATCGCACGATGTTGTAAACCGCCAGACCAATACCCTAATGAGAATTCCCCCATGTGATGTATTTGATATCTCATAAAAAATAATGAATTCATGGACTATTACTATTTTGGTTAAGTTAATACAATAACTTGCTAACTTAGTTAGGCAAGTCGCTCAGTTCACTAAGTGGTTAAGTAGACTGATCAGTGTCGAGTCTAGTGAAAATAGTAAGTTTAGTAGTTGTATGTCAGCTCAAAAGTAGCAAGGTTTTCAAATGGTACAAACTTAGAAATGTTTGGAGCCAAGATTACACAAGAGTACCCAATGATCGAACATGGTGTTCTCGAGAACCAGACAAAAAAGGCTTGGTGTATTGTTCTCGATAACAGGCCAAGGAAGATTGTGGTGCTAGCATTACACTAGTGACACGAGAGGCACGATGCTAGCACTAAGCCAACGCCAAGAGTGTTGTGGCGTTAGAATTGAACCAGTGCCAAGGATGTTGTGGCGCTGGCACTTGGCCAGTGTCGTGAGTCTTTGACGTGTCCTCGAGATTCGGACGCTAGTATTATGATGTGTTCTCGGGAACAAAGCATTATATCTATAATGCATCCTCGAGGAACGGCTATTGAGGTGAGATGCATCCTGGAGAAACAGATATTGAATTAGGATACTTCGTGGAGAACAAGGCATTATGCTAGGATGCGTTCTCAAGAACATGCATTTTTCATTGGCATTAGGTCAACACTAAGAATGAGCATGGTGCTGGAAATATGCTAGTCATGAGAGTGTAAACACGTTATTTTTACATCTTAATTTATATTTATTAGTTCTTTATTTTGTACATATTTGATGATTTTATTTAGTTTTGCAAAATTAGAAAATAAAGCTCAACTGGACTATAAGGCGTACCCGGTAAAACTTACAAGTGAACCAGATATATAGATGTCGACTAGGGTTGTTGTTTCCATTATTATATAATTTCAAGACCACAATGGGCCTATGATAAGATCGTTTATTTAGAACGGAATGGTATACAAAGTCAACAGATCTCAACCAATGCAAGATTATTTATGGCTACACAAACCGTTGAGGGTAGATCTAGACTACAAAATTCAAATCCAGTCTAATGGTGTTATAAACAAAGAAAGTCGGCGTTGAGAACCAGACCATACCGAGGGCAACCACTTGTGGGCAGAAGTTTATGGGTGTTGGTCGGAATCTCTTTTCAGATGGACAAGAGTGATTGTTAAAGTCTTATCTAAAATTTACTCTTAAAAGGAAACATATATTTGACTCTTTTGAGTAAGAAACAAATTTTGTACGTGTTTGTTTCTAAGGTGGAATTTAACACCCAATGGAACATCAGATTTTGATGTTGTGGCCGAGTTTACTTCTGGTAGGTCCCGGATGTTATGCATGTCACTAAATGCTGTAGAGTTGTATTCTTGTACTCCAGCGCCACACCAAGTCAAGGCTCATTTGTATCTCCATACAAAAGATCTTCGTCCGAACTTTTTAATTCAAAAGTTTAAAGATTATTCGATCGTCTTAATTAGGGAAAACAATATTTGTAATGAGGCAACAACATAAGGATTTTATTCTCGTATTGGAAACAACATCGAAAGCTAACTGCTGAAAGGAAAGAAAATTATTGCGAATAAATTCTCATTGAAGAGAATATTTATTTCCAAAGATTTGGACGAGATTTCTTTATTGCTAGGTTCTCTAATATTAATAGGAGGCTTGTGGAAACATTTGAAGTAGGCTGACATAGGCCAAGAACGAGATAAAATCAAAAAGAAATTTTTTGTAGAAAGTTAGGGTTTATGAAAGAGAGAAGGGAAGAAGAAGAAGAAATTACATATCAGAACTGTTTTGATAGAGGTTCATATTCTTTCATATTCAATACTTTTTGCAACAATTTCCTGAATAATATCAGCGACAATTTCTCAATTTTAGACAAGTAGAAGACAATTTGTTTTATACGTTACCAGAAAACAGTCTTTTGAACTGCACTTAAAAGCTGTTCTTCTTTCAAATGTACCAGAAAGGCGTTGTTAAATCATAAAAACCTATTTGTAAGTAATTTTCAATTAATAAGTACAATGGCTAATGATTTTTCTTCTATTTTTTTTTCTCTACGAGTAGCTAAATTCTTTTATAGTGTGTAGGAGGAAACTATTTTTGATGTGTATAATTAATAGTTTTATTTCTTAAACAATATTTACTCTACTCTTTGTGCTATTCATGACTAATAATTTCTCTTCTAAGATGCTTTATTTTAATTATTCTAAACGGTTTTTTAAACTGTTGATCTTTTATAAGCGAAGGAGGTTATATTTTTGTGCAACGATGAAAGTCGTATAATTAAATTTAAACGTTATATTTTCCGAAACATGATTGGGTTCAATATGGCTTTGAGTAATATGAGAGTATTTGTTTGAGAGAATAGATTGTTAATTTTACAAACATCAGAAATAGTGAAATCCAAAACCCTAGATTTTTCTCTTCATGGTTGATTAGTTTGTATAGTTATTTTATCTTTTTATTTATTTAATTTATTAATTAAAAATCATTCTTTTTGTTTACTAGCACATTAGTTAATTAAAAACTAGAAATTGCACTTCTAAAATCCCTGTGGAACGAACCGTACTTGCATACTATCTCATCGACAGCCGTGCTCTTGCAGTATAAATTAAATCCCATCAAGTTTTTGGCACTGCTGCCGGGGACATTAGAAGTTATGATTTTTATTTTTTATTTAATTTTGTGTTAGTTAGTTTAGGATTTATTTTATTTTCTCTTTTAGATTTTACTTGGGTATTTTTCTTGTTTTTGTTGTGCAGGTAATATTCTACATTTATTATGGAAAGCGCCTACTAAAAAAAGGTAAGTAATAATACCCAATATTTTTATTTCATTAATTTTAGATTTTTCATTAAATTTTTTGTTAGAAACAATTTGTATATATATTTTTTTAGATTTTATTTTGTGCATAAAAAAAAACGTGCACACACCAATTGCATCGTCAGACTACCGAGTTTAGGAAAATTCGTGGAAAAGTAAGCTGAACCTATGCATTGGGCCTTATGAGAGTTACCAGCTGAAATTCCACAATCCTTAGCCTCGTACCTTTGACTAGTCTTTGACTGTATGTATATTTTGCTAAGGTAACCTGAGCTTACCTATTTTAGTCAACCTTGCATTTGCATTTGCACCAAAAAAATAAAAAAATGAAAATGTCGAACTGGTATTATGAAGACCAATATAATGAATATCGACCTGAATTTCAAAATGGACATTGCCCGTATTATGACCATACTGTAAGGTTTTGGTTCATATCATAGTATACTTGGGACCACTACCAGCCTTCTAAAGGTTTTGGTTCATACCATAGTGATCCCAATTACTATCACACACCCACAAGTCATATAAACGGGGAAATAAGCAATATTATACTGAGCAAAATGTTAGTTTTTCATATTTATAGGATTCCCTTCGGTGTTATTTGGAAACTTCACAAAGTCTTGATTTTTCATCTGATTCTTGGGATGATAAACTCAATCAAATAGATGAAAATGGACGAAAGATGACAGAAAAACTTGAAGCTATAAGTGCTACTCTCAGTGAACTTAATGCATGTTTAGATAAGAAGAAAATTGAAGATGAACGGTTAGCTTCTAATATTGCTCAAAATGAACTCAATTGCCAAAATAGTGTTTCCAATTTCACCCTTGATAATAATGATGAATATTTACCAAATTTGGAGGGCGAGGTTATAATTAAAAGCACTACTTGTTTAGATAATGTTCATCTATCTTCATATTATTATGATGATGAGGATATTATCGCTGAAGAGTTTGAAATTTGTAGTTATAGTAATCAGGAAATTTTAATACCATTTGAACCACATGCTGATAGTGTTGTTTCTAGTTCAAATTCTAATAATATTGATGATTATTTACCTATTCAAGAGAAAAAAGATTTAACTAGAGATACCATTATTATAGACGGTGAAATATTTTCTTGTTATTATGAAGACGATTATGGTTTAGAGGAACGATTTTATCCCGAGACTAGTGTTTTAGAGTCCAACGATTCAAATACCATAGTATCTGACGAAGATGATAAACTCGTAGAGAATTCAAATGTGAGTGAAGGTACCCCACTTGATGATTTTAATCTAGATGAAATAATTGATAATTTTCCTAAATACAATAATCTAGAAATTAAGGAAATTATGACTAGTTTGTCCAAGGACATTAACCACTCTAGGTTTTGGGGTGAATATTACTCTCCCAGCAGTAAACGTTTGACTCTTATTAAGGTCCCTAACTCGGGACTTGATGTTTGTGCCTCTACCATATTAAGAGATTATCTCCAAGAACTGTTTTCCGAACCTAATCATGTCCATAAAGAAGCTCAGTTGTTAGAAACCCATCCTCTAGTTGATATGGTTTACCCAGGCGATAATACCATCACTAAAAATTTATTTACCAAATGTTGGAATGTATGAATTTCAAATATGTCAGTTATTAAGTTTTGAGATTAATCCTAATTACTTTAGGAGAATAGAATTGACACATTTGTTTAAGAATGACCACCACCTCCATTGTGGTCATATGTGTGAGTCAAATCTGATTGACTTTAAGGATCCATAATTATTCAGTTTATTATTATGTGCTTCTAAGTTCTTAATTGAGTTTTTCCAGACTCTACAACATGATCCCTCAGAGCCTGTCAATGAGAAAACCCAACCTATGAAAATATTTTATCTTGATCCTTTTATAGAACCTGAACCTGAACCACAACTGGATATAATTGTCTTAAACAAAACACTAGATAAGGTTGTGCTATGTTTATTCATTTTCTTGGCTTGTTGCAGTTTTCTTTTATTTATGTCATCTCTATTTGATTCAGATGACCCACAATTGTTCCGGCTATTACTATATGATTTTATGAGGTGACTAATTCTTTCTTAGTCTGGCTGAAGACTTTAAACTTATCACTTTTTTGGAGGTAACCCATCCCAATCTAATCTCAACCATTCTTTTAAGAAAATAATTTTTCTATAACCGATGGATTGATCTTCCACTGTGGTCGCTAAAATGTTTTAGTGGAAAAACAGATAAATGGCTTAAAGGGTAAGTCATAAAGAATATAAGTGATCAAAATAGTACAAGGTTATCATATACCAAGAAAATAGCCATTTCAGTCTTGCTTCGGTTACAGAGGAGAAAAAGGGTTGATATTAGGAAGGGAAGAAGATAAGGATGATATTAGATCTTGATGAGTTCTAGTCAGATTACTCAAGCCTTTGTAGCAGAATTCAAGTAAAAAAGATGAAGTAGTTCATGATAGCATGATAAACTTGTTGTCTCACTTGTGTTCTGGTTTTGTGTTAGTTTGTTATGTCTGTTGTGGAAATAGATGAAGTGCTCTATCTATAGTGTTGAATTCTTGATCTCGTAAGAAGTGGAAGAAATAGAGAGATAACATGTTTGAGGATGTGGTTGAGAACATGCCCATTATTGTTGGGGAAAATCTTGAAACCGTAATTCCCATTATTGCTAGAAGAATTCTTGTAACTATAATGCTCATTAATCTCTTCTCTAGTAACGTTCCACTTAATTCCTTCTCATCATGGGTGTTCAGTTACACATCACATGTTATAGACCACCATACCAATACCCTATGACATGTTTGCTGTCTCATAGATTTGATGGTTGGGTCATATAAATGATTTTTTCGATTAATTAATCGAGTAGTCTAACTACTAGTGTGAAGTCTAGTAAAGTTAGTAAGTCTAAGTTTGGAAGTGTGCAAGCTTAAAAGTAACAAGACTTGGAAATTACATAAACTTGGAAGTGGCAAGCGTGGATGTGCGCAGGCTTGGGAGTGGCACAAGCTTGGAAGCGACAAGAATAGGAAATGGCATAAACTTGGAAGTGACAAGCCTTGATGTGCTCAGGTTTGGGAATGGCACAAGCTTGTAAGTGTCAAAAGTCAATATTTATACAAAAGTTTCCAATGATTGAGCAGGGGATTGGTGTTATGCGCAAGCTGAAACTTATATGGTAGATTTTTGGCAAGGGTTGGGGATTGGGGATTTTTGGCACAAGCTTGGCTATCAATATTTATACAAAGGTTGGCTCCTTGATTCTCGACGACCAAACAAGGGTTGGCGTTGTTGATGGTAGATTTTTGGCAAGGGATATAATCATAAAATTTCCCTCTGACCAGCAATAGAAACCTAGAAATATATATGCGCATATTTCTGACTTCATATCAAAAAGTGAATTATGTACTTCTACATATATTCCATAAGAGAAGTAAGAATACAGTCTTTACAGATAATTACAGGTGTTCTAATTTGATCCTATATCCTATCTGAATATATACATATATTTATGCCATATCAAACTAGTCTTAAGTCGCGTAACTTCCACGGCTGAATTCCTTGAACTTGTTTTAAATGTTCATAAATGTTCAAACAATCCCCTTACTGTTATACGCAATAAGAAACAATATCCAAATAGGTCATATTCTGAGAATAGCTTAATGCCCCGTCCTCGAGGATGCATCTTAGTTCAAATGTCCAGTCCTTAAGAAGGAGACCTAACTCCTTGACCGATCCTCGAGGACGCAACATGGCTCAGTGTCTGGTCCTCGAGGACGTGCCTCAAAACCCTAACTGATCCTCGAGGACGCTTCCTAGACCAATTTCCGGTCCTCGAGGGAACGTCATAATGTTTTTTCCATACCAATCATGGCGCTAGCTGATGGGATTTTAATTTATACCGCAAGAGCATGGTTGTCGATGAGACAGTATGCAAGTGTGGTTTGTTCCACAGGGATTTCAAAAGTGAAATTTCGAGTTTATAATTAACTAATGTGCTAATAACCAAGAAGAATAATTTTTAATGAATAAATTAAATAAAAGATAAAATAATTATACAAACTAATCAACCAGGAAGAGAAAAAAATCTAGGGTTTTGGATTTCACTATTTCTGATGTTTGTAAAATTAACAATTTGTTCTCTCAAACAAATACTCTCAAATTATTCAAAACCATATTGAACCCAATCTCATATTTTGGAAAATATAACATTTAAAATTAACTATACGGCTTTCGGCGTTGCACAAAAATATAACCTTCTTCGCTTATAAAAGATCAACAGTTTAAAAAACCTTCCAGAACAATTAAAATAAAACATTTTAGAAGAGAAATTATTAGTCATGAATAACACAAATAGTAGAGTAAATATTGTCTAAGAAATAAAACTATTAATTATACACATCAAATATAATTTCCTCCTACACCCTAGAAAAGAATTTAGCTACTCACGGAGAAAAAGAGTAGAACAAAAATCATTAACCATTGTATTTATTAATTGAAAATTGCTTACAAATAGTTTTTATGATTTAACGACGCCTTTATGGTGAGTTAGAAGAAGAACTGCTTTTAAGTGCAGTTCAAAAGAACTGCTTTCTGGTCGTAGAAGAAAACTGTCTTCTTTTGTCTAAAATTGAAAAATTGTCGCTGATATTATTCATGAAACTGTTGCAAAAAGTATTGAATATGAAAGAATATGCAACTCTATCAGCGACAGTTCTGAGATGTAATTCTTCCTCTTCTTCCCTTCTCTTTTTCACGAACCCTAACTTTCTACAAAAAATTTCTTTTTGATTTTATCTCATTCTTGACCTATGCCAGCCTACTTCAAATGTTCCCACAAACCTCCTATTTATACTAGAGAACCTAGCAATAAACAAATATAGTCTAAATCTTTGGAAATAAATGTTCTCTCCAGAATTTCTTGGCAATAATTTTCTTTCCTTTCAACAATTAGCTTTCTATGTTGTTTCCAATACGAGAATAAAATCCTTATGTTGTTGCCTCATTATCAATATTTTCCCCTAATTAAGCCGATCAAATAATCTCTAAAATTTTAAATTAAAGAGTTCGGACGAAGATCTTCTGTATGGAGATACAAATGGGCCTTGACTTGGTGTGGCGCTGGAGTATAAAAATAAGGTACAACTCTACAACATTTAGTGACATGCATAGCATCCGGGACCCACTAGAAGTAAACTCGGCCACAACATCAAAATATGATATTCCATTGGGTGTTAAATTCCACCTTAGAAACAAACACGTACAAATTTTGTTTCTTACTCAAAAGAGTCAAATACGTTTTTTCTTCTAAGAGTACTTTAGATAAAACTTTAAAAAACACTTTTGTCCGTTTGAAAAGAGATTGTGACCAAGACCCATAAACTTCGGCCCACAAGTGGTTGCCCTCGGTATGGTCTGGTTTTCAATGCTGACTTGATTTGTTTATAAAACCACTAAACTAGATTTGACTTTTGTAGTCTATTATACGGGCAAAGTTCTGTACTTTAGCCCAATTGAGTTTTATTTTTCTAATTCTGTAAAAATAAATAAAATCGTCGAATATATACAAAATAGAAAGCTAATAAATCTAAATTAAGTTGTAGAAATGACGTGTTTACACTCTCATCAAATATCCCCATACTTATATTTTGCTAGTCCTTGAGCAAATCTAATCTAGAAAATAAATCTAACTCACTGTCGCAGGCATCGCGATTGCACTTAGCGTGTGCAATAAGCCTTTAATCCCCTAGGTGTCCCTAGTGGATGGATTTTGTCTCATGAGGGTTTAGAAGAGAGATACCCACAAAACCTTTACTCCAAACCCTAGATACTTGTGAACGATTGAGGATAGACACTAAACATGCTATTTAGTTGACTACTAAATTCTTTGGCTATTGGAATCATTACCCTATATGAGTCCAATTGTTGTACATGAGTTTGCACTCAAGCGTACTAAAATTCATATATAAGTAAACAAGACTCTACTCAGACAGTCGTACAATGGACCACGATACTCAGAATCTAACAAACCACAATTACATGAATAGATTAAGAAGATAGATATGAAGATAGAAGTGTGCGCATATTGACTAAGGTGAACGGTGTTTCCCAAAATATTTGTATGATCGTCAACGCTAAGATTAACCCTAATAGATTGAGATACGCACCACTGGTCTGAATCCTAATTCTAGTATCAAGGTATATACAAGGGTCCCAGCGGTCAATTTATTGAATATATATTGTTGTGGGTGGATTTTTTGGATTGTTTGATCAACAACATGATTAAATATTTTGAATCTAAGTGCATGCTCCTTGTCAGCAGATTACGTGATAGTTCCCATGGATCCTGCGATTCACGCTTGCTTATGCGACGAAGACAGGAAGAACACACACATATTGCTATCCAGGTGTCGTTTTTTTTTTTTTGAATTATTATTGGTCAAGTTCAATTAAAATAATGGGGTTTGATCTCAATCATTCTACTTCATCCTGGAGACAACAAGCCGATACTAGTGCCCCACCAAATCACTTAGAGAAATACAAAAAATTACAAAATAAAAACAGATTGTGACATGGTGACAATTCTGAGATATGGTGATGACTATCATGTTATTTCTAACACCTGAGCTCTGTCCTTTTATAAATAGACCATTTAGCTGGATCCCTCAACTCCTATAGACAAGAATTTTGTTTCCATCTACCTAGAATGGTTAGTGTCATCCTGAATTGTTCACAAGTTTCTAAATTTTGGAGTTTTATTATTGCAACTAAAAGTCTCTCCCATACCCCTAAACTTAAACCTAACATTGTCCTCAATGTTCTAAAGATAAAATTAAAAGCATGAACAATGAGAAATTGTTACCAACTGAAGAAAAGAGACAAGAATGCTCCAGATCAACCCAATATTGTGGATTTGATGGAAAGACAAGAAACTTTGACCAGAAATCAAATCGATATCGTGAATACTCGAAAGAAAGTGATTACCCTCCTCAAGACTCTGATAGAGCACCCGCCACCAGAGAAGCCGTGTCACCATACAAACAATCCAAATACGCTCCCAAGACTACCACTAATGTTGACACCTCCCAAATCCATATCCAAGATGATGATGAATCTCCTCTGCATGTCATATCTGAAAAGGGGAAAAACCCGTAATCCAATTTTGTTATTCTCGAAGATTTGGAAAGACTCTTACATACTCGAGGTGAGAAGGGTACGGTCTCACTATATTAACACCAGTTTCCTTACCCTCTCGACATCTAGAGGATCCCTCTTCCAAGAGTATTCATCACCCATCCCTTATTATCTTATGAAGGGAGTAGGAATACCCGTAAAATATCTCTCGTTTTTTAGATTCATTGGGGAAACATGAACACAATCATGTAGTATACCACATAAAGTTCTAAAAATATCTTACTGGGAGAGTGTATAGTTGGTATAACAACCTCGCTCCAAGAAGCATCACCAAATGGTGTGATATGGTCAATCTTCTACAAGAAATATTTTTTCATCGCTGAACAAGTCACTCTATCATATTTGGGGAGATTATTCTGGAGATACAATGAACATCATGATGTCTACGTTCGCCAATTTAGGACCCAAACTTTTGAATGTCACGATACAAGCGTGACTCAACTACAATTGGTGGAATTATACATCAATATAATGATACCAGTCTACCGTGCTCTGCTGGAGAACTTTTGATTTCCAGACTTTCTACGAACTTTGAAAAGCTTCAACGCAATCAGCCACAACGTCACCTGTCCTGCTAAAGATTTTAAACTTTTAAGAATAAGTAAAGTCGTAAAAATACTCAGTGGATTAGATGTCTCGTCAACGAACATTTTAGTGCCCAGCTATCTGCTAATGCAAAGGAAGTAGAAGGCCAATACCGTTATGGTTCAGTTTCCCAGACACTAGACGCCAACATCGGCTCCAACTTCAATCCAAATTCTTATTGAATCCCAGCGGAAAATTCCTAGAAGCATGGAACTATGATGGTATCATCAAATTATCTCTTGTCTGGTAGCGGACCCAAGTGAGATATACTTGGGGACTGGAGGCTCATTCACCCCTTGAAGACTCAACACAGTTATCACCTTCAACCAAAAGGTCCTGATCACTCATATCTCTCCACCTCTTCCGTAAGGGAGTCTCATCCCTTGTGGGAAGATATATGTTGTGATGAATTGTCACAACGTCTAGGAAGTACGAAGCCCTAGTGATCTTGAAGCAGACGCCTGAAGGAGACACAACATCACCCATCCATATTTGTCATGTTTGTGTTAATCACATTCAACATATCTCATATCTAGTCAATGAACACCTCTTGGGTGTTTTACACTTGGGGACTTGATCTTGATTGGAAAGATCAACGAAATTCCATCAAACCAATGTGATCTCCAGAGCCAAGCCGGTGTTAATTGTTATGGATATCAAAGCATGGTCTCCAAAACCTCTTCACATCAGAACTTCCATAAGACTGGAAACTCCCCCATCTTACTTGATCATGTCCAAAATAGGGACTGCACCTCTGGTGTTGCTGGTTGCTTCAACTAGACTAGTTTTTTATTGATGGAACGATATACTGAAATTGAAGTTCTCAAGGTGACTCCATTAAGTCCCCATATTCTCCAAGAAAGCCCTCAGGGACAATACCCATGGTTATGATACTCATTTCAGCTATCAGTCGTAATAAGACAACCACAACCATCTCCAACACATGATGAAAACTCAACGAGCATAACCACTTCAGACTCAGGCTCCTCATTCTCAAACTTCTAGGGTTTGAAAGTTGTCGCTATCAAGGGATTCAGTGAGGTGCTTATCGTATTAATTTTGAAGATAAATCTCACGCGTTGCGTCTGGCCCCATGGGCTTGATCCATGTTGGTCGTGTTATCTTCATCAACTATTCATTCTCTTTATTCGGCTATGGTCTCTCTAAAAATATGGCTCAGATGGGTCAGGATGCTTCAAGCGTAAGAGATTCATATCGAGACATGAAAATATGAAGATATATGAATATAAACTTATCACAAAACTCTTACAATGGACAAGAAGATGCCAGAGTCTCTGACAAGATGTTCTTACAACTCCTACAATAATTCAGTTCACCAACAAGAAAAAACGCACAAATGAGTAAGGAATGGGGCAACGCATCCTCGACAAGAGATGTTCGTTTATGTCTTCACTTCAACATGTCAAAAGGGCTCGATGTTTTAAGTTATTGTTTAGAAGATACGACCATTGAGGTGAAGTGCATGAAGTCTGAAAATTCTAGGGTTTCTCCTGATTACAGTTTCGAACGCGTTTTTAATCCACCAAATCAACTCTAAATCCAAAAAATCTGTAGTTTATGAAGGTGGGCCTTTTCCGATCAAGAATTAAGGTCAACCACTGAAATCGTACATCAGATGAAGTTTCTACAACCTCTGGACTAAACAATGTGCAAATATAAATTTTCAGACGAGATTCTTTATCTACGTGACTCTCCGACGTTGTGATTCTCCGTTCCCAGCTCTGGGACTCTGGCGCTGAGATTCTCCGTTCCCATCTCTGGGATTCTAACACCGTGATTTTCCGTTCCTAGCTCTAGGACTCCATCGTCGTGATTCTACGACCCCTACTCTAAGGGTTGAACGTCGTAACTCGTGATTCTATGACCCATCTCTTTCTCCAGCTCTGAGATTCCCAGCGCTAGCTCCTTCTCCACTATCCGCATGACTTGCCCTAACCACAATTCAGAACGCCAATAAAATTTTGGCGGGGATTTTTCTAAACTGGTGTATGAAGTACTCACTCAGTTTGTTTTTATCCCCATGGCAACGAAATTAGTTCTTCAATCTCATCCTCTCCCTGTTTTCATTTTTTCTGCAGATCATTTCCTTCGAAAGCAATTACCACGTAAGTTATCACTTTTCACTTCATTCTCCACTGTTTCTTCACCTCAAACCCTACCCCTAAATCATAATATCATTTATGGCCCATCTCTTCACAAAGGTACGAATCCATCTCAATCCTCTGTTCAGGTTATTGACGAAGATGAAAGAGAAGTAATCAATAAGGAGAGTTTCTCCCGTATTTTTGAGCTATCCGCCCTTAGAGTTCCCGCAGAAGAATGTTTTGCCCTAGAACATCGATTGAGAGGACATTTATTGAATTGGTCTCGGGTTCGTAACATTGCTAGGGTTCCTGGCGATGAAATGGAGGATGAATTCAAGAAGATATTACCTGAGGTAAGTGACACAGGCGAAGATGAGGAAGAGAAAAAGAGATTAGATTCGTTAGATCGCCGTTTATATGGTAAAGCAGATGATGATGGTGAGGGTTTGAGTCCAGTTTTGTATAGAGATAACATCATGAAGTCGTTCAATTCTCGTGGTTATGTCAATTTCAGGAATGTTGCGAAGATTTCAAGACCAAAGAAGAATACTAATAAGAGGAGGGATGAGACAGAAGGATCTGATAGGGAGAAGAGAATTGGTAAGAATGATTTTGCAGTGGTAGAAGTTGTTGAAAATGAGAATGATGATTTTAGTGGATTGCTTGGTGAGGATTTTAAAGGGGGAAGATGGAGAGGCTCAACAAGATTGCTGCTGTTGGATGAAAACCTTGCCAACAAAAATGTCGAAGAGCTCCCTGAAGCTGTCAAGGTGGCTTTTTTCAACACTTTGATTATTAGTGAGTTGACTCCATTGTTTTGTTTCCAATATTCTTTCTTGTATGGTTTTAGTATGTTTCACTGTTAGACTAGAAATGTTAGGAGTAATAAGAACTGCAATGAGTCAATGACCTAAATAAGTCCAGTTGAGTGCATAACTCGGGCCTAAGAGTAAACCTTTTAATATTTGTACTAGTCATGTTACTCATGCTGCAATGACGGACATAATGATGCTAAAATTCTGACTCTTACCTTGTAGTCTGACTTACCTGGCTTTGGTGTTTGTTCGTGTACCATACACAGTGAAGAACCCCTTAGAACATGCAACTTTCCACTTCACATAGTATGTGTATAGACCACAATTAGTCTGAGCAGCTCTTCTCATAAAGCATAGCCTAACATCTAAGGATGAAAGAATGAGAAGTATCAGAATGGGGAAGAAGGGCTAAAGATGAGTAGGATCCAACTCCAACATAATGTAACAAAAAACTCACAACTCAAGGAGAAGAAATACTCCATTATGTGGAGTCTTGTTTTTCTTTTTTCTTTCTTCCAGTTATGTGTGTTCCCCCACTTACTCACATGCTACACACTTAACAATCTAATATGTGCTTTAGGCCGTGATAACAGGAGAACTCGGGCAAAGCAGGAAAACAGTATCCGAACTTGTACGGTGCAAGCTGACATTGTTTTATAGTTATTGGCAAATGAACGAGGTATTTGACATTCTACTTATCCCTCCCTATTTTTATGGGTATGCTTTCTTTCTAGGTTTTCCTATCAAGTACTAGTTCTTAATTGTATCTCATTTGACCTCTTTATGCTTTTCCTGTTCTCTAAGTTTGACTAATTTTTAAACACTCCTTGCAGATATTAGAGGCATTGCTTCCCGAGGGTGCAATTGTTCCTTCATCTTTTGAGACAATTGGACATATTGCTCACCTGAACTTGAGAGATGAGCACCTTCCTTACAAGAAACTTATTGCTCAGGTTTCAGTCTACGACTATATTAATTTTTTTGGGTGCACAATATGGCTATGTTAACTTGCTCGATAGTGCAATTGGTGTTTCACAAGGTTCTTTTATAACCCATCTTATCAGTAATAACAAATGCTAATCTGTTTCAGGTAGTATTGGATAAAAATAAGCCAAAAATACAAACAGTTGTTAATAAGGTTGAAAGCATTCAAAACGAGTACAGAACAATGCAGCTCGAAGTTCTTGCTGGCAATAATTCCCTTGCAGCTACTGTTACGGAGAACGGAATTCGTTTTCATGTAGATTTAGCAGCAGTGTAAGTCCTACTATACCTAACAGATAGAAAATCCATAGGTAACTCATTCAATTAACATTAAACAACCACATGCTGGTACATCTCATGTAATGCGCCTATACATCATGTGTTCATGTTTATAGGCGTACTTTCATATGACATCATTACCATTATCATTATCAATCCAATGAATCCGAGTTTACTTCAAAATCTGCATATGCCTTCTGGTCAGACTTATGTTACTAGAAACATTTTGGTCGTCATGAAGAAGGTTTGTATTCATATCAATCTTCTCTGTGTCCAATAGGAATTGGTTTTGTTGAGTGTATCTCCGTAGTGTTTTTCGAAGTCATGAACCAACCTCAGTAGAAGAAGTGATTGTAATTTCGGCTTCTGATTGTATATCGTAGCCCTTGAAGATATTTCATGTATAATAACAAGGATTTCATGTTTCTTCTGTGCAGATATTGGAATTCAAAGCTAGCCACTGAAAGGCAAAGGCTGATTAATCGCTTTACTGGCAGTGATATTGTTTGTATGTTCTTTTCTCTGTAAACATTGTTGCTCATCACTGTTCCAGATTTCCTGTTCTAAGTTTAAATCTGGTGTTTATCCTCTTAGCTAAACTAATCTGTGGTCTTCTTAGTTATATGGACCACCATTGGTATCTTTCTCATCTTGGCACGTACACCAAAATTTCTGTTTTTGTAATGATATTACTCCTAGCATTTTTGATTGCCTTCTTAATTCTCGACATACTATTATACTCCTCACCTAAACACATCTATAAAATGTATGAACTTCAATCTTAAATGTAGTATGTATCCTATCCTGATATGTCTTTGAATTTGATCAATTAGGAAATATTTATTTTCGCTGACCTTGAGTAGCTAGCCTTGTAAACGAGTTATTCTCTTAACAATGGACAGGTGATGTTTTCTCTGGTGTCGGTCCAATAGCTTTAGCTGCGGCAAAGAAAGTAAAGCATGTCTATGCTAATGATCTAAACCCTGTTGCTGTGGAATATCTAGAAAGAAATTGTGTTCTCAACAAACTTGAGAGAAAAATCAAGGTACGGGGATGATATGGATGATCACAACTTAAATCAAGTCCACTGAGTTATTTACTTTGTCAGCATTAGCAATACACTATTCATATTTTATCAAATTCTTGAAGACATTTCAGGCATGGTGGGTGCTATCGCATCTTGGAATTAAAAATCAATGCCAAATATTTTCCCGCGTATATGTCTGTTACTATCATTTGTATCATATCCTGCTTGTAATTGTGCCAGTGCAGTCCTGCACAAACACACAAAATCAGATACACTAGACTACAGTACATGGAGTTGATTTTCCAGTCTTAACAGAAGTGTAACTGATTTTTATCAAACCTCAGGTTTCTAACATGGACGCCAGGAGGTTCATCATTGCAATGTTTAACAGCCCTAAAGCTAAATCTATCACACAAGTAGTAATGAATTTGCCAAATGATGCAGTGGAGTATCTTGGTCAGTTGGTTTCAAAACCTATCATGCTTCTACATTTATTTACAATAAAGTACGTTTGATTAAGGCAGTGTTTGTAGTTTTTATGTATAATTGGTCCCGTATCTTACACTGATGACATTGACTTGTGACAAGTTGGCAACAGCAACTTTATCTTGTAGCTCCCTGTTTACCAACCGACCAACTGTAATATAGGTCACCTACCACTTTTCCTCATACACTTCCAGTTCTAGAATTTGATGCATTAGCACCAGCACTATCATAAGCTTTCATCTCCTAACTCTACCATGGTAGTACAGGTCTCCTTATGTAAGATATATATTGGCAGTGCTTGTAGATATAAATGCCTTCCTAGAGCATAACATATCATGAATGGTCCGCTGCATGTTTCCATGATGGCCGAGGAGCAGACAGGGGGCCAGAGGGCAGAGAAAGAAGTTCTTGTGAAGCAAGACCTTACTTTTGGAATGGTCTTACCTATTCCTGTTTTTGCTGAAATACAGTGGCTGAAGCAGAGCCAGAATATTTTTTATAGAGTATACATGTTGTTGCTCGAATCGATAGTTTGTGTCTCAAGCATGGGTGGCTAAGAGGTCCTCATTTGATCCTTGAGGCATCATGATGTCATCATGGGTTGGGACAAATTTCGGCTCCCATCAGAAAGTTTAAAGGATCCTTATTGTTCACTCTCCTGCTCATGTGTTTTGGTGAAAAACTCTCTTTTTTGCGTGCAGATGCATTTAGGGGCATATTCATTAAGCGACCTATGGAGATGACTTCACAAATGCCCATGATCCATGTATACGGATTCTCCAATGCATCAGATCCTGAGTTTGACTTTCACCAGGTCTATATTAATATTAACATACTGCTTCAGTTTCGACCCTGCCAAGTGCTTATAACTTAAAATTTTAATATTGCAGAGGATTAGGATCTCGCTGAAGGAGGTCGCCGTTGAGGTAGAAATGCATAGGGTCCGGCATGTTGCACCTGGGAAATGGATGTTGTGTGCTTCATTTGTTCTCCCAAAGATTGTAGCATTTGCAAGTCAAAGTTAATACAGGTAAGAAATACTTCTTTGGTGTGTTAATTCACTGTTAAACAAATGTATCAATTAATATTAAGCTTTTCCTAGGTTTATGAAACTCTGGAGATACCATGAATCGTTTAGTGGGGCCCACAGGCCTAATGTCTTAAAAGTGAGAACATTGAGCTGTTCATTTGATGTTTTGCATAGTGAGTCTGTTTCAGCATCCAAAGTAGAGTCATTAAAACCATTGATGTTGTGTACTTTGATTGAGACAAATGGAACTAACTTGATCAGGTTGGCTCTTAATTGGAAGTAATGGCATGATTACCCAATTGTTGATCAAGGACGCAATCACCTCAACTTTTATTTCAAGAACAAAAATATTATATCATTAGACAACTGATATAATAAGTTTTATCGTGCAAATGTAAAACAAGGGACAATTTGATTACTAAAGTTTGGAGATCCTAATTATAAATTCTAGAGCTTGTTCTAACATTCATAGGGACCACATACACAGAAAAATTCAGATCTTGTAAAACATCTCATACTTTTCTAGGTGTTGGTCTTCATGCTCCTAGCTTAGGCCATGTTCTATGAGGGGTTAGGGAGTTCCCTTAAAATCATCCGTGTTGAGTTAGATCTATGTGTGAAGTGGTCAGAGAAAAATGAAACTATTTATTGAGAACAACAATTTTTTTCTTTAAAAAAAGATTATTATTTAAAAAAAAAAAGGATTTTACAAAATAATGATTATATGTAATTGAGAAACCAAATCCTGATAGGGAAATGGTTTAGAATCTCTAGATTTGGGGTAGGAAATAAGGGTTTTGGCCCTTTTGGATATTCCCTACCCCTTCAGATCTGATTTTTCCCTTAATTAAGGGTAAGGCCTTGGAGAGTAAAATGTGATTGAATCATTGGACTCATATCTATCTAGGACATCTTTGTATTTTGAATTCAGAGGACTCGCTATGTAGTTGCACAGACTTGGACTGCATTTCCTGGTTTCAATCTACTTACAGACAAAGGTTTTATTTGATATCTCCGGACATGCCTTTACATGCAAGTTATAAGTTATAGCAAGTCCTCCAGTATGGATAGTTTCCAAGTTGCGTTTGCATTTTTTTGTATTTTGTTGCTATGCATAGTATACTAAAACCGTAAAAGTCAGTTATTGATTTTGGTTACTTTGCTCTGTACTAACTCTAATCGTTTTATAATTCTAGGTGACATGCAAGGAGTGTGACTCGACTATAATGCATAAAAGAAAGTACTATTATATAGTCGAGTTCTTTCAATTCACAGATGAAGATTTCATGCTGATACATTCACTTTCTGGTTGCTGAAAATTTGTTGCAAGATATTGTGATGTTATTACCACACTTGCCAAATCTTGTGAACTATAGAAAGAATCTGTCTGGTTACCAACTAGGCATAGATCTAGTAAAATACGGATAGCATATAATATACAGGCAAGCAATTCTAGCAATACTGCTAACATGCATTATTGATGATAGCATCGACTCTTTAAATTCATGCAAATCCATGCGTTTGCTAATCTTTTTCTAAACACCTCCACCCTCGTAAGAAAAGTATCAAGGTTTCTAACTCTGCATATAATACTATAATAGAGAGACAGACAGACAGAGAGAGAGCTTTATTCACACTAGTCTTTTTTTTTCTTTTTCAGGATTGAACTTACTACAGCCCACAAACAAAAGAGACGAGAGTGAAACATAATGGACAATTGTACCTCTCAAGGAGTCTCAACTTCGGAAATTGTATAGTTCTTCCTTACAAGTGCATATTTGCCGTTCTGAATTAAATCTGTTTTAAAATTCCAAATCATAGTTTTACTTCGGAAATTTTATAGTTCTTCCTTACAAGTGCATATTTGCCGTTCTGAATTAAATCTGTTTTAAAATTCCAAATCATAGTTTAACTTGGTGTTTTTGAGGATATAAAAAAGGAATTTGGGACGACTAATTTAAACCCATCCAATAGATGTGATTATGGGATAACCTAATGGTATGTAAAAATACCTATATACCTTCTCAGTAATCAAAAAAATACATTTAATCCTTTCACTAACAAAAGTATAAAAACCTAAATCTTTACCATTTTTCTTCTTTACCGATTCTCACCTTCTTTTCTTGTTTTCTAACTACCGATTGTGCCTAAACCAGTTCATCGTAAACCGATTAATCGTAAAAAAATTCATCGTATAATCGTAAAACCGATTCATCGTCGTAATTACAATCTAAAGATGGCTTGAAAAAAGCAAACAACCCGTCAAGCTGATAATACTAATTGGCCGAATTTTGCCGAGAGAATAAGAAATAGAGAGATCGTTGAAGAACATAGTGAAGAATATGAAGAACACGAAGAACACGAAGATGATGATCTAGATACGGAGACTGATTCCGACAATCAGCCTCTCCAGCACTATATAAGGGCTCCAATAAGGTAAGGGTTTGCCATTATTTGTGTTTATTTTGCTTCAATCAAATGAAATCCTCAATAGAATATCAAGGGTTTTAGGTTATTTGTCATAATCGGTAGTTTCGTGTTTGTATTTATCTATCGATTATGTTAGTGTTCTTCATTGCACAAGAACATCGACCATAATCGGTAGTTATATTTAGTCATTAACTACCGATTCTATTCCTTTAGCAAAATTTAGGCATAATCGGTAGTTTCGTATAGGATTAAACTCCCGATTATGAAAGTTAGTGATTCCTCAAAACATACTACATAATCGGTAGTTATATTTAGTCATTAACTACCGATTGTCCTCCTGTACCAAAATTTATACATAATCGCTGGTTAAATTTTTTATGTAACTACCGATTATGTTAGATGGTTCAATCGGTAGATAGGTTAACTTCCGATCGTACTAATCGTTTGTTAGTGTGTTTATTTGACTACCGATTGTATGTGTGTCCATAGCTTACAGTTTTCTGTTCCAATTTGTATGCATAATCGGTAGATAATGTAGAGTCCGAGCTACCGATTACGCACAATCAGTTGTTAGTTTGGTTTTTTTACTACCTATTATAAACAATCGGTTGATTTTTATGTACTTTGTTTACCGATTATGTAGTGATTACACGGTGTCTTCTTAGAAATAATTATTTTTTATTTTGTTTTTTAGGGAAAGGCGAGCTAAGCAATCCCAAGATATAATTGTTTCGGGGCCTCGTCATGAAGGGGGTAAGAAAGTAACTGCTAGTGCAAGAAGAGAAAAGAGCGCTAGCGGAATTGGTATCACCGAAGGAACTCAACCAAGTGTTCCAAGAAGTAGAAACCAAAAAGAAGGAGAACCAAATGCTCCACAAGTTAAATACCAAGATGAAGGAGAACCAAGTGGTACACAAGGAGAATGACAAGGTACAAAGAAGGTAATTAAGAAGAAAGGAGGACACCAAGTCCCCGCCTCTTTGAAGATGAAAGGTATTCAAGAAGGCCAAATCCCTGGGTTACCAAGACATGGAGGAGATCTGTTATTTGGATACAAAGACTCTTGGAAAAAAGAAATTTATTCAACCGAGGTAATAATTATAAAACACAATTCTTAACTTATTATCTTTTTATTCGTGGAAGTGTTAACTGTTATTCTAATTATTTTATAATTCGTCGTGTATATTAGGACCATTGTGATGCGGTTCGTCTACTCAAACCTACAGTTGCACCAAGAAAAATGAAATATTGGCCGTTAGATGGTGAGTGTGAAAGGTTCAAGCAAATTATTTATAACTCGGGTTATCTACTGCTGCCGAGAATTCAATATTACAGCATGACCGGGTGTCGATATCAGCGTTCATGGAGAGAATGTATCATGAGACCGATACCTTCCACATGTCGTTTGGAGAGATGACGATCACCCCAGATAATGTGGTGCAGATTCTAAGTCTCGCTGACCATGGTACAACGGTCAAGTTTGATTATGTGAAGCAGTTAAGCTGGGAACAACTTTATTCTTACACTCAGAAGTGCCTTGGTTTGGATCGAGCGACATCCGATATTGAGTTCACCCTGTGGTTTCTTTACAAAACCAGACAGTTTAGCATGGTTCACTTGATGAATATGTTCAAAGGCACCAAGGCTAAAGAAGAAATGAATCCAGAGTTTAGCGATGACGAAGTCAATGCTGCAGCCACTGCATATCTTCTCTGTGTTTTGGGATGTGTCATTTTCCCCAATTGTAGTGGCAACCGGGTCGACGCCAACCTTCTACAACTTTTGCATCCTCTCAATAAAGTTCATGACTATTCGTGGGGCACCGCATGTCATGCGTTCTTGATGGAAGAGTTGAGAAAGGCATCGAGGGAATCAACTAGCCAAATTGCCGGGAACATGACCCTACTACAGGTATTTTGGTAACTCTATTGATGGTTTGATTGTTATTTATTTTTTTCACTTTTGAGAATCAATTTTCTCATACTTGGTTTGATATGTACACTAGACATGGATCTGTGACCACTTCCCGTCCTTCGAGTTGGCCAAAGAGAATCCGATATGGGAGAAAGGAACACCCAGAGGAACAAAATACATCTTCGACAACAACCATTCAAGATCTAAGGAGTTGATTTCTTTGAGGAGGAAATTAGACTTGATGGCGTCCAAAGATCTATGATTTAATCCATACATGGAAGACCGAGCTAGTGGTCATATAACGAGAAGGTCTGAGTTGTCGTTTTACTATGGACCCTTGTGGCATCCCACTGGATATGTTATGTACAATTCCTCTAGGGTGATGATCAACTCGGTTATTTCCAAGAAGAACCTTGGAGTCACATGCGTGGCAGGTTCAAATTGGACGTCAAGAATTCTACTTGTGGTAAGGACTCTATCACATTAGTTTACTCTGGTAACCCATCCGTTGAAGATTGGAATAACATGATGCAATATATGATCAACGATGGGAGACCTGTCAACTGAGGTGATGAAGTATATCCACGCTATATGGTATGGTACCGGGGGCATTCTCATCTTCATGTGATCCGTGAAGATAAAGGAAAGACCACCAGGGTGTCCGATCATACTTGCATCATCAAAGATAAACCCTCTGGTTATGAAAGGCTAATACATAATGTTATTTCCTTTTGATTTTAATATTCCAGCTCAATATTTTAGATAATAATCGTTTGATTGTTATTGCCTAAAAACAGAAAAAAAGGTTTGCACTTTTCTCCAAGAAGATAACTGGGTGTATAAATGCGAGAGTGCCCTTATCAATTGAGAAGATGAGAGAGCATAAAGACCTAATAGACAACATTGATAATGAAGCTTATTCTAGCAAGTTTGGGGAGAAAGCTGCGAATAAGCCTAAGAGGCTAGCAGCAAAGCACAGTAAAAGATCTTGCGGTTCATCGAGTGATGATGGTGAAGCAAATGTCCCCGAGGGTGAAGCCAATGTCCCTAATGCTGAAAGATTCTTAGCCCCCGGTTCTCGTCGTCCTCGTACCAAAACCAAAAAATCTACAAATTAGATTGTGGTTGTTTTGTCAGAGAACATCATTTTCAAAGTTGATTTCTAAGAAACTTGTTTACTTTATGGATATGTCTCTGGTGTTTAACATTACTGGTGTTTAATGTTCTAACATTTGAATGAATTTTATGTTCTTTTTATGAATTATCAATTGATTTGCAAAAGATTTATTTTTAATAAGTTATTTTGTTGAAATTACATTATAATCGGTAGATAAGTGGTTTGCATCACCTACCGATTAAGCATGTTCATCAACAATCGGTAGATAACAATCTACCGATTACACCTACTGACATACAATCGATAGATAAATATCTACCGATACACTTACCGATGGAACTGCCTGTTTCTGGACGCATTTTACACTATAATCGGTAGTTAAAAAAAATCTTAAACTACCGACTATACATGTTCAAAATGTTGGAATTTTGATAATTTTTTCGATTTTGAATTTGGGGCAACATATAAAATCGGTAGTTAAAAAAATTCTTAGACTACCGATTTTACATGTCCAAAAGGTTTGAATTTTGATAATTTTTTTGATTTTGAATTTGGGGCAACATGTACAATCGGTAGTTAAAAAATTCTTAGACTACCGATTATACATGTTCAAAATGTTGGAATTTTGATAATTTTTTTGATTTTGAATTTTGGGAAACATATACACTCGGTAGTTAAAAAAATTCTTAGACTACCGATTATACATGTTCAAAATGTTG